>LR778256.1:29190292-29296223 GCA_902810595.1 Coregonus sp. 'balchen'
GGAAAAAAAAAGCCCTTCTTTTTTTTCTTCTTTTTGTTTCCCCCTCTGTTTCCCCCAATCTTCCCCCACCCCCCCCCAATATTTCCAAAATCTTCCCCTTTTTCCCCCCCCTCTTCCTCTCTCCCTCTCTAACCCTCCTCCTCTTTTTTTATTGACAGCCGGACTTCATCCAAGTCCATCTGGGAACACCTTTTTAGATTTCAATTAGGCTAGATGTTTGTTTGAGCTATTTTACTTACTCAAGTCCATTGCTCCTCAGGGAGCATAAGCCATTGGCAACATTTTAAGTATTTTATCTTTTTTTTGTGTGAAATACGGTAATTTCCATATTTTTTTTATAAGAACCCCTTAAGGAAGTAATTGTCTCCTTGACGTTTGAGAGAAGCCATTACTCCTGACAGAGAGTGGTCCGGGACGTGGAGGGACGTGACGAGACGGGAGAGTCTCCTCTTTCTGTCCTTATTACCTGTCAATCTGTCACTTCCTCCTCTCTCTGGGAGAGAATATACAGTGGGGAAAAAAAGTATTTAGTCAGCCACCAATTGTGCAAGTTCTCCCACTTAAAAAGATGAGAGAGGCCTGTAATTTTCATCATAGGTACACGTCAACTATGACAGACAAAAATAGAAAAAAAAATCCAGAAAATCACATTGTAGGATTTTTAATGAATTTATTGGCATATGATGGTGGAAAATAAGTATTTGGTCAATAACAAAAGTTTCTCAATACTTTGTTATATACCCTTTGTTGGCAATGACACAGGTCAAACGTTTTCTGTAAGTCTTCACAAGGTTTTCACACACTGTTGCTGGTATTTTGGCCCATTCCTCCATGCAGATCTCCTCTAGAGCAGTGATGTTTTGGGGCTGTCGCTGGGCAACACAGACTTTCAACTCCCTCCAAATATTTTCTATGGGGTTGAGATCTGGAGACTGGCTAGGCCACTCCCAGGACCTTGAAATGCTTCTTACGAAGCCACTCCTTCGTTGCCCGGGCGGTGTGTTTGGGATCATTGTCATGCTGAAAGACCCAGCCACGTTTCATCTTCAATGCCCTTGCTGATGGAAGGAGGGTTTCACTCAAAATCTCACGATACATGGCCCCCATTCATTCTTTCCTTTACACGGATCAGTCGTCCTGGTCCCTTTGCAGAAAAACAGCCCCCAAAGCATGATGTTTCCAACCCCCATGCTTCACAGTAGGTATGGTTGTTCTTTGGATGCAACTCAGCATTCTTTGTCCTCCAAACATGGACGAGTTGAGTTTTTACCAAAAAGTTATATTTTGGTTTCATCTGACCATATGACATTCTCCCAATCCTCTTCTGGATCATCCAAATGCACTTCAGACGGGCCTGGACATGTACTGGCTTAGCAGGGGGACACGTCTCGCACTGCAGGATTTGAGTACCTGGCGGCGTAGTGTGTTACTGATGGTTGGCTTTGTTACTTTGGTCCCAGCTCTCAGCAGGTCATTCACTAGGTCCCCCCGTGTGGTTCTGGGATTTTTGCTCACCGTTCTTGTGATCATTTTGACCCACACGGGGTGAGATCTTGCATGGAGCCCCAGATCGAGGGAGATTATCAGTGGTCTTGTATGTCTTCCATTTCCTAATAATTGCTCCCACAGTTGATTTATTCAAACCAAGCTGCTTACCTGTTTGCCAGATTCAGTCTTCCCAGCCTGGTGAGGTCTACAATTTTGTTTTTGGTGTCCTTTGACAGCTCTTTGGTCTTGGCCATTGTGAAGTTTGGAGTGTGACTGTTTGAGGTTGTGGACAGGTGTCTTTTATACTGATAACAAGTTCAAACAGGTGCCATTAATACAGGTAACGAGTGGAGGACAGAGGAGCCTCTTAAAGAAGAAGTTACAGGTCTGTGAGAGCCAGAAATCTTGCTTGTTTGTAGGTGACCAAATACTTATTTTCCACCATAATTTGCAAATAAATTCATTAAAAATCCTACAATGGGATTTTCAGGATTTTTTTTTCTCAATTTGTCTGTCATAGTTGACGTGTACCTATGATGAAAATTACAGGCCTCTCTCATCTTTTTAAGTGGGAGAACTTGCACAATTGGTGGCTGACTAAATACTTTTTTGCCCCACTGTATATATTTAGGTTAGCTTAGGTCCTCTTTTTCTTCCCTCAACCAATCACAGGCTGTGTTTGATGAGCCAAAGACAGCAGTGATTAAGATGTGCAAGATTACTTCAGTGGAGTGCAGCACTCCAAAACTATTTATCTCCCCCCCTCTCTCTTCCCCTGTTTTAATTAAGTTTTCTTGTCATCTTGAAAGAGCTCGCTCTACGATTTCGCTAAAGACACATAAGCTTTTATCTAGCTGTAACTTGTAATTTGCTATTCTCAGTGAGTTCTCGGGGGGGTTTTGAAGTTGGAAGCTTGCTTCCCTTCATGTGACTTTAGATTGAAAGAATATGAAGTTCTTACTAATGGATTGACGGCTAACATTTCAGTTTTGAATGGAATTATTAATATGTGTGTCCGCGTGTCCTCAGGTGAATACTTGGAGAAGATCATTCCTCTTGTGGTGAAGTTCTGTAACATAGACGATGACGAGCTGAGAGAGTATTGCATCCAGGCCTTCGAGTCCTTCGTCAGGAGGTAAGACAAACCACATCCTATTTAAACGGATTCAGAGGTAGCAGGGGTTATTGTTTCTGTTCAGAGAAACACCGAAAATGAATCCCAGAACTCTCAGTGAACTGGGGGATTTTATTCACGTTCACCCTGTTTGACCTGTGTTGTGATTGGATACGCCAATCTCTCTTCTCTTCTGCGTTTGGCCTCCCGCTGTTTCTGTGATTAGAAACCCTCTCATCTACTCTTATCTTTTATTTGGGCCTTTTTTTTATGGATGAAATCAAACAAGTGTTTGGGAGGGAAGGCGGGAGAGGGAGCTAGTGTTGGAAGATTAGTGTGATGCTGTCTGTCCTCCCAGATGACCATGGGGAGTCTTTATTGGAAGATTAGTGTGATGCTGTCTGTCCTCCCAGATGACCATGGGGAGATGGGGAGTCTTTATTGGTGGAAACTAAACGGAACTCAGCCATGAAGGACTGTTCCATCTCTCTCTCTCTCTCTCTCTCTCTCTCTCTCCAGGTGTCCAAAGGAGGTGTACCCCCATGTGGGTACTGTCATCAGCATCTGTCTGAAGTATTTGACCTACGACCCCAACTATAACTATGATGACGAGGATGAAGATGAGAATGCCATGGACGCTGACGGAGCAGACGAAGACTATCAAGGTAAACACACAGACTCACGGTACTGTGAGAGCTCATGGTCATTCGACCTCCATGTTTATTTATTTATCCAGGTTAGTCTCATTTCAGATTAAATCTCTTGAAGATTATCAAGTAGACTTTGGTGGTATACCGTATACCGGGGTGTTTGGAAAGAGTCACAGGATGGTTTTTCAATACCGTCAAAACTATTACTTTTTTTAAATAAATGTGAATATCTGTAGCTCCTTGTTAAGTTCATACCTGCAGTCAACTTGTGCAATACGTTAGGAGATAAAACAGATTGGCGTTCTTCATTTCACCTGTCATATCATTTGACATTATGTACTTTACCGTAGTTCCCCAGAACAGTTGAGCCAGTCACGTGTTTGTTTGGAACAGCAAACAGGAGAGGAAAGCGGAGCTGGTGGAGAGTCTCCTAGGGTTCTATACTTCAGGGAGTCCATAGTGTTCTTATATCCTATCAGTGAGTGAGTCCATAGCGTTCTATTCTATCAGTGAGTCCTAGTGTTCTATCTATCAGTGAGTCTCGGCTGGAGAGGCCATAGTGTTCTATATCTATCAGTGAGTCCATAGTGTTCTATATCGATCAGTGAGTCCATAGTGTTATATATAATCAGGAGTCATCTGCTGGAGGAGCCATAGTGTTTCTATATCTATCAGTAGTCCATAGTGTTCTATATCTATCAGTGAGGTCTCTGATGGTGAGTCCATAGTGTTACTATATCTATCAGTGAGTCCATCGTGTTTTATATCTTCAGTGAGTCCATAGTGTTTCTATATCTAGCGTGAGTCCATAGTGTTCTATATCTATCATGAGTCCATAGTGTTCTATATCTATCAGGAGTCTTCTGATGGAGAGTCAAGAGTGTTCTTATCTATCAGTGAGCTTATGTTGGTGAGTCCATGTGTCCTATATCTGCAGTGAGTTCCATAGGTTCTATATCTACAGTGAGTCTCCTGCTGGAGAGTCCATAGTGTTCTATATCTTCAGTGGTCCATAGTGTTCTATATCTATCAGTGAGCTCTGCTGGAGAGTCCATAGTGTCTATATCGATCAGGAGCTGCTGATGGAGGTCATAGTGTTCTAATTCTATGTGCGTCCTGCTGGAGAGTCCATAGGTCGATATCTATCAGTGAGTCATATGTGTTCTATATATTCAGTGAGTCTCTGATGGGAGTCCACATAGCGTTATATATCTATTCAGTGAGTCTCGCTGGAGAGTCCATAGTGTTCTATATTATCAGTGAGTCCATAGTGTTCTATATCTCTCAGTGAGTCCATAGTGTTCTATATCTATCAGGAGTCTCGCTGGAGAGTCCATAGTGTTCTATAATCTATCAGGAGTTGCTCTGACGGGGAGAGTCCATAGTGTTCTATACATTACATTTACATTTTAGTAATTTACAGACCTCTACCAGAGCGACTTACAGGAGCAATTAGGGTGAGTGACCTTGCTCAAAGGGGCACATTTACGTATAGCAACGCTCTATCCAGGGCGGACTACAAATTGGTGCATTCACCCGATAGACCAGTGGGATAACCACTTTACACTGATATTTTTTGGGGGGGGGGGGGGGTGGGGTGGTAGAAGGATTACCGTTATCCTATCATGTTCTATATCTATCAGTGAGTCCATAGTGTTCTATATCTATCAGTGAGTCTCGCTGGAGAGTCCATAGCGTTCTTATTCTATCAGTGAGGTTCTCTGCGGGAGAGGCCATAGTGTTCTATATCTATCAGTGAGTCTAGATGAGAGGAGTCCATAGCGTGCTATAATATATCAGTGAGTCTCTGCTGGTGAGTCCATAGTGTTCTATATCTACAGTGAGTCCATAGTGGTTCTATTCTATCGTGAGTCTCTGCTGGAGAGTCCATAGTGTTCTATATCTATCGTGAGTCTCTGGCTGGAGAGTCCATAGTGTTCTATTCTATCCAGTGAGTCCATAGTGTTCTATACTGCAGTGAGTTCTCTGCTGGAGAGTCCATAGTGTTCTATATCTATCAGTGAGTCCTCTGCTGGACGGTCCATAGCCGTCTATATCTATCAAGTGAGTCATAGTGTTCTATATTATCAGTGAGTCTCTGCTGGGAGAGTCCCATAGCGTTCTATATTATTCAGGAGTCTCTGCTGGAGTCCATGTGTTCTATATCTATTCAGTGAGTCCATAGTGTCTATATCTATCGTTGAGTCTCATGCTGGAGCGGGTCCAATAGTTGTTCTATATCTATCAGGGAGTCCCTAGTGTTCTATTATCTATCAGTGAGTCTCTGCTGGAGAGTCCATCGTGTTCTATATCATCAGTGAGTCCGAGTGTTCTATATCGATCAGTGAGTCTCTGCTGGTGAGTCCATAGTGTTCTATAGCTATCAGGGAGTCTCTGCTGGAGAGTCCATAGTGTTCTATATCTATTAGTAGTCCATGTTGTTCTTATCATTTTTTTATTATTTTTTTTTATGGGTAGTCTCCCGTGGAGCGTCCCATAGCGTTCTAACTATCAGTGAGGTCCATAGTGTTCTATATCTGTCAGTGAGTCTATTTTTTTTGGCTGGAAGAGTCCATAGTGGTTCGATATCTATAGTGAGTCTCTGCCACAGGAGAGTCATAGTGTTCTATATCTATAAGTGCGTCATAGTGCTTATATATCTATCAGGAGGCTCTGTCTGGAGGAGTCCATAGCGTTCTAGATCTATCAGTGAGTCCATAGTGTTCTATTATCTATACAGTGAGTCGCTGCTGGAGGAGTCCATAGTTTTCTATATCATCAGTGAGTCAATAGTTCTATATCTATCCAGTGAGTCCATAGTGTTCTCTATATATCAGTGAGCTCTCTCTGTGGTGAGTCCATAGGTTCTATATCTAATCAGTGAGTCTCTGCTGAGAGTCCACATAGTGTTCTATAATCTATCAGTGAGTCTCTGCTGGAGAGTGCCATAGTGTCATATCTATCAGTGCTCCATAGTGTTCTTATATCTATCAGTGAGTCCATAGTGTTCTTCTATATTATCAGTGAGTCCCATAGTGTATATATCTATCAGTGAGTCCATAGTGTTCTATATCCTATCAGTGAGTCTCTGGCTGGTGAGTCCATGTGTTCTATAGCTATCGGATCTCTGCTGGAGTCCATAGTGTTCTATATCTATCAGTGAGTCTCTGCTGGAGAGTCCTAGTGTCCTATATCTATCAGTGGCGTCTCTGCTGGTGAGTCCATAGAGTTCTATATCTATCAGTGGTCTATGCTGGTGACTGAGGCATAGCGTTCTATATTATCAGTGAGTCCCTGCTGGAGAGTCCATAGTGTTCTATACATCAGTGAGGTCTCTGCTGGTGAGTCCCCATAGAGTTCTATTATCTATCAGTGAGTCATAGTGTTCTATATTATCACTGTGAGGATTGCAAAGTCCATAGTGTTCTATATCGATCAGTGAGTCTCTGATGGCGAGTCCCATAGTGTTACCTATATCTATCAGGAGTCTCGCTGGAGAGCCATAGTGTTATATATCTATCAGTGAGTCATAGGTCTATATCTGCAGTGAGTCCTCTGCTGAGAGTCCATAGTGTATATCATCGTGAGTCCATAGTGGTTCTAGATCTATCAGTGAGTCTTGCTGGTGAGTCCATGTGTTCTATATCTATCAGTGAGTCTTGCTGGAGAGTCCATAGTGTTCTATATATATCAGGGAGTCTCTGCTTCTGGGAGTCCATAGTGCTCGTATTATCAGTTGAGTCCATTGTGTTCTAGATCTATCAGGGGAGTCCATAGTGTTCTATATCGATCAGTGAGTCCATAGTTTTCTATATCTATCAGTGAGTCATGTGTTCTATATCTATCAGGAGACTCCATAGTGTTTATACTATCAAGTGAGTCTTCTGGTGGCCATTAGCGTGCTATATCTAGCAGTGAGTCTCTGCTGGTGAGTCCTAGTGTTCGTATATCTATCAGTGAGTCTTGCTGGAGGTCCATAGGTTCTATATCTATCAGTGAGTCATAAGTGTTCTATTATCTATCAGGAGTCTTGATTGTGAGTACATAGGGTTTTATCTCTCAGTGAGTGCCATATGTGTTCATATCTATCAGTGAGTCTCTGATGGTGAGTCATAGGTTCCTATATCTATCAGTGAGGCTCTGCTGGAGATCCAAGGTTCTATCTCTATCAGTGAGCTTGCTGGTGAGAGTCCATAGGTTCTATATCTATCAGTGAGTCTCTGCTGGAGAGTCCATGTGTTCTATATCTATCGTGAGTCTATGCTGGAGAGTCCATAGGTTCTATATCTATCCGTGAGTCCATAGTGTTCTATATAATTCAGTGAGTTCGCTGGAGGTCATAGTGTTCATAAATCTATCAGTGAGTAATAGTGTTCTAATCTATCAGTGAGTCCATTAGTGTTCGATATCTATCAGTGAGGTTCTCTGATGGTGAGTCACACATACATAGTGTGCTATATCTTATATCAGTGAGTGCTCTGCTGGAGAGTCCATAGCGTTTCTATATCTATCGTGAGTCAATAGTGTTCTTATATCTACAGTGCAGTTAGCTGGAGAGTCCATAGCGTTCCTATATCTCTCAGTGAGTCTATGCTGGAGAGTTCCATAGAGTTCGAGATCTTATCAGTGAGTCTCTGGTAGAGAGTCCATAGTGTTCTATATCTATCAGTGAGTCTCTGCTGGTTGAGTCCATAGTGTCTATATCTATCAGTGAGGTCTCTGCTGGCGGAGGTCCATAGTTTCTATACTATTCAGTGAGTCCATAGTGTTATATATCTATCGTGAGTCCTAGTGTTCTATAATCGCTCAGTGATCTATGATGGGATCCATAGTGTGCATATCATCAGGGAGTCTATGCTGGAGAGGCCATAGCGTTCATACTATTCAGGAGTCAATCGGGCTATATTATCAGTGGTTTGCGGTGAGTCAATGGTGTTCTATATCTATCAGGGAGTCTCTGCTGAGAGTCCTAGTGTTCTATATCTACATTTTCATTGTCATTTTAGTCATTTAGGCAGAAGATCGTATCCAGAGAGACTTACAGGAGACACTTAGGGTAAGTGCCGTGCTCAAGGGCACATTAAGTCTCTTTAGCAGACGCTCTTAGCCAGAGCGACTCACAAATTGGTGCGTTCACCCTATAGCCAGTGGGATAACCACTTTACAATTTGGGGGGGGTTAGAAGGATTACTTTATCCTATCCCAGGTTTCCTTAAAGAGGTGGGGTTCAAACGTATCAGGAAGGTGGTGAGTGACTCCGCGTCCTGGCGTAGTGAGGGAGCTTGTTCCACCATTGGAGGGTTGCCAGAGCAGCGAACAGTTTTGAATGGGACTGTGAGCGGGGAAGGGAAACTATGCTCCGCGAGGAAGGGGAGCCAGCAGGCAGAGGTGAGGAACGCAATGCCCCGTTTGGGTGTAGGGACTGATCAGAGCCTGAACGGTACAGAGGTGCGTTCCCTCACTGCTCAAGGGAAAGCACCATGTTTTGTAGCGGAGCGAGCTTAAAATGGAAGCCAGTGGAGGTGGGAGGGGGGGGGCGTGAGTGGAGAAATTTTGGGAAAGGTGAACCCCAGACGGGCGCGGCATCTGGAGAGGTTTGTAGGGGTTTAATGGCAAGGGCAGGGAGGCCACCCAACAGCGAGTTGCGTAGTCCCAGAGGGGAGGTGACAAGTGCCTGGTTAGGACCTGTGCCGTTTTCCTGTGAAAGGCGGGTCGTACTCTCCAAAAGTTGTAGAGAAAACCCTGCAGGAGGGGTCACCCCTTGAGTTGGGGGGAGAACGAAGGGTGGCCCAGGGTCACGCCTAGGCTTTTCGCATTTGGGGAGGGGACAAGGGGAGTTGTCAACCGGATGGCGAGTATGGAACGGGCCCGCCCTTTCCCCCGGGGGGAAGAGAGCTCGTCTTGGGGGTTTCAGCTTGAGGTGGTGACCCGTCCCATACTGATTGTCTGCAGACATGCAGAGAGCGATTGCCCCCGGGTTTATCAGAAGGGGGAAAGGAGAAGATTATTTGTGTTTTAGCGTAGCAAGAAGGAAAGGCCAGGTGGGGATATGACAGAGCCAAGTGAATTGGGTATAGGGAGAAAAGGAGGGGGGCTAGAACTGAGCCCTGGGGGGCACCGTGGTGAGAGCAGTGGTCGGAGCAGCTTTCGCACGCCCTTTGGGAGGGCGACCGTCAGGTAGGAGCCAAACAGGGGTAGCCGCGCCGGAAGCCCCGTGGGGAGGGGGAGAGGAGGTCTGATGGGTTTACAGATCAAAGGGAAACAGACGGTTAGAAGGACAAAAGCAGAGGAGAGAGAGTTTTGCTTTTGCAGTGCGGAGGCCTCCGGACAGAGAGAGCACTCAGTTGAATGACCCCGTCCGAAAAAACCGACTGGTTGGATCAAGAAGTATTTGAGAGAGATGCAGGAGTTTGGGTAAAGACGGCACGCTCAATAGTTTTGGAAAAAAAAGAAAGAAGGGTAATGGTTGTGTTGTTTACATCAGGGGATCGAGTGTTGGTTTTTTTTTAGAAGGGGAGCAAATCTGCTTCTGAGACGGAAAAGGGCAGGCCAGCGGCAAAGATGAGTGATCGGGGGGGGAGGTAGGGGAGAAGGTCACGGAGATGGTCTGGGAGAAGAGAAGGAGGGGTGGGGCAAGGGGGGTTTTTGGGGGGCCTGCAGTCAAGTCGCAGGATTTTTTCTGGGGAGAGAGAGGGGGGAAAGAAGAAAGAAAGGGGGAGGGCGTTTTGAGTAGGGGCAGACAGTGTCATTAGACTTAACAAACGAGGAAAGTGTCAACTTTTTTCAAAAGGGGTTTAGAAGTCATCACAGAGAGAGAGGGGGGGGGGAGGATTCAGCAGGGAGGGAAATGTGGAAAAAGAGCTTCTAGGGTTAGAGGCAGATGCTTGGCATTGAGAGAGGTAGAAAGTGGCCTTAGAAAGCAGAAACAGATGAAGAAAATGTAGCGAGCGGGAGTCTCTGTGGAGAGTCCTAGCGTTCTATATTAAGTCAGTGAGCTCTGCATGGAGAGTCCATAGAGTTCTATATCTATCAGTGGCTCTGCTGGAGAGCCATTAGTGTTCCTATATCTATCAGTGAGTCCTAGTGTTCATAATCTATCAGTGAGTCTCTGCTGGAGGAGTCCTAGTGTTTATATCTTCCGTGAGTTCTCTGCTGGAGAGTCAATAGTGTTCTATATCTATAGGTGAAGTCTCTCGCTGAGGAGGTCCATAGCGTTATATCACGGAGTCATAGAGTGTTAATATCTATCAGTGAGTCCATAGTGTTCTATATCTAGCAGTGAGTCAGAGTGTTTCTATATATCAGTGAGTATCTGCTGGAGAGTCCATAGTGTTCTTATCTATCAGTGAGTCTCGGCTGGAGAGTCCATAGTGGTATTATATCTATCAGTGAGTCATAGTGTTACTATATCTATCAGTGAGTCTCTGCTGGAGAAGTCCTAGGTCTACTATCTATCAGTGAGTCTCTTGCTGGAGAGGGTCCATTATGTGTCTTATCTATAAGTGAGTCTCTGCTGGAGGTCCATAGCGTTCTATATCTATCAGTGAGTCATGAGTGTTCGTATATCTATCAGTGAGTCCATAGTGTTCTATATCTATCAGTGAGTCCATAGTGTTCTATATCTATCAGTAGTACTGCTGGAGAGTGCCATAGGGTTCTATATCTATCAGTGAGTCCATAGTGTTCTATAAATCCTATCACGTGAGTTCTCTGCTGGGAGTCCATAGTGTTCTATATTATCAGGAGTACATAGTGTTCTATATCTAATCAGTGAGTCTCTGCTGGGGAGTCCATAGTGTTCTAGATCTATCAGTGAGTCTTGCTGAGAGTCATAGTGTTTTCTATAATCTATAAGTAGTCTCTGCTGGTGATCCATAGTGTTCATATCTATCAGTGAGTCTCTGCTGGAGAGTCCATCGTGTTCGAATCTATCAGTGAGTCTCTGTGGGAGTACATAGCGTTCATCATCTACAGTGTTGTCTTGGTAGAGAGTCAGAGTTGTTGATAATCTATCAGTGAGTCATAGTGTTCTATCTATCAGGAGTCCATAGTGTTTCTATATCATAAGTGAGTCTCTGGTAGAGCGTTCCATAGTGTTCTATATCTATCAGTGAGTCCATAGTGTTCTATATCTATCAGGAGTCGAATAGCGTTCATATCTATCAGGGAGTCATAGTGTTCTAATCTACAGCGAGTCTATGCTGGAGGGGTCAATAGTGTTCTATATCTATCAGTGAGTCTCTGCTGGTGAGTCCATAGTGTTCTAGATCGATCAGTGCGTCTCTGCTGGTGAGTCCATCGTGTTTATATCTATCATGAGTCCATAGTGTCTATATCTCAGTGAGTCTCTGCTGGAGAGTAATAGCGTTCGTATATCTATCAGTGAGTCTTCTGTTCGGCATGGAGGAGCGTCCCATAGTGTTCTAGATGATCAGTGAGTCTCTGCTGGAGAGTCCATAGTGATTCTATATCTATCGGTGAGTCCATTAGTGTTAGATTTATCAGGGAGGCACCATAGTGGTTCATATGCTATCAGTGAGTCTCTGCTGGTGAGCCATAGTGTTTATATCTATCAGTGAGTCTCTGCTGGAGAGTCCATAGTGTTCTTATAATCTATAGTGAGTCCATAGGTTCTAATATGCTATCAGTGAGTCTCTGCTGGTGAGTCCATAGGTTAATATCTATCCGTGAGTCTATGCTGGTGAGTCCATAGTGTTCTAATATCAGTGAGTCTTGCTGGAGAGGCCATAGTGTTCTATATCTTCAGTGAGTCTCTGACGGAGAGTCCATAGTGTTCTATATCTATCAGTGAGTCCATAGTTTTATATCTATCAGTGATCTTGATGAGAGGAGTCAATTAGTGTTCTATATCTATCAGTGAGTCCATAGTGTTCTATATCTATCAGTGAGTCTCTGCTGAGAGCTCAATAGTTGTTCTATATGATCAGTGAGTCCATATGTTCTATATCTATCAGTGAGTCTCTGCTGGAGAGTCCATAGCGTTCTATATCTTCAGTGAGTCATAGTGTTCTTATATATCAGTGAGTCTTGATGGTGAGTCCATAGTGTTTCTAATTATCAGTGAGTCTCTGTGGAGAGTCCATAGTGTTCTATGTCAAATTTTCTTTTAATTTTTTCCCCAAGGTGAAGTCTCTGCTGGAGAGTCCATAGTGTTCTTATATATATCAGTGAGTCCATAGTTTCTATAATCTATCAGTGAGTATCTGCCTGGAGAGTCCATAGGTTCTAGATCTATCCGTGAGTCCATAGTGTTCTTATCGATCAGTGAGTCCATAGTGTTCTATATCTTCAGTGAGTCCTTAGTGTTCATATTATCAGTGAGTCCATAGCGTTCTATTATATCAGTGAGTCTTGGTAGAGAGTCCATAGCGTTCTATATTCTATCAGTGAGTCTCGTCGGCGGTGCACATGAGGTGAGGAAGTTACACTTGTATGCATTTCACTACTAAATGTTTGCCGTCAGATATGTTATAATGTCTTTCTGTCAGAGAGCTCTGGATGAGGTATCGGAACAGCTGCCATATTGTCCCTGTGCTTCCTACTAGCGTTTTTTCCCCCTCTTCCGTTCTTTTCCCATCTGCCCCGTGTACACATGCTGCTCTTCCTTCAGAAAAGCATGCCATACACAACTTAGTTGTTGCTAAAAATTCTCTTTCGCTTGTAAATGTCCGCACTCCAATGAAATAACTTAGTGTAGATATAGCTATGGATTGTATAACTTTATGAAGCTGGATTTGCATGTCCTTGCAATTAGTTTAGCTCGATTTTCGCTCGTTAGCATTTCGCTTTGGGATTCAACTATTACTGTGCTAATCTGTTAGCATTTGTGGTGTAGGACCATGGGTTTTTCATTTTAGCGCCCCCTTGGGTGCTATGCCGGTAATACCGTAAATCCCGGGATGGCAGAAGTACGGTATGACTGTATGGAAATCTGTATACCGCCCAAGCCTACTATCAAGGTTTTACAACTGTTATTCACATCCCCTCAGGGACAATCAATAGGTATTGCCGCGTCTCTAATAATAACCACCTCCTTTAAGAAGAGAGACGTATAGGACTCATCTCTTCAGATGAGAGATATAGGACTCATCTCTTCAGGGCTTAGGTTTCTGCTTAGATATCTGCCTCCAGTGTGAGATAAGTAGGCTAGTTCTATCTATTAAATTGTCTTCCAAATGTGTCTTCCATTTTCAGGAGTTTTTCTGTGCAGAATAAACCCCCAGTTGTAAGTCCCCACTGCAATGTGACTGAGACTGTCTGTCCTTCGCTGCTATGATTGTGTAAGAGCTCAACCAGAAAGACAATCTGTTGCTTGGCCAACGCATGAGCACTGTGAAATGAAAATATAACACTACTAAATATTGAAGACAACCAGCCAGCCTCTCTCTCTCTCCCTCTGACTCCCTCGTGCCTTGTTACCAGACTGAATGTTATTATCTACAGGCTGAATGGAGGACTGCTATTGGAGAGAGTAATGTTAGCCCCTTTCAGCAGACCTCCAGTCATTACTTCTACTACAACGGATAGAGATCGCTTTCTGTCCTTGTCATCACAAGCAGGACCAGACAGGCTTTTGTATTGTCAGCTTGTTGAAGCTTTGGCCTGCGTCTCCTGGTGTAACACTGTTTCTCCCAGGCAGGGTGCACTTGATACTGTGTTGCTGGTTACATTTCTGAGTGGTAAGGAAATAAAATGTAGTCCAGACATGAGGACTTGGACTAGTTGGTCAGCTAATGATCCTGCTACACACTACAGGCCCTCCCTTCCCTCCCTCCCCTCTGTTCCTCCCTCCCCTCTGTTCCTCCCTCCCCTCCCTTCCCTCCCTCCCCTCTGTTCCTTCCATCCCCTCCCTCTCCTCTGTTCCTCCCTCCCCTCTGTTTCCTCACGTTCCCGTCCGTTCCTTCATTCCACTCCTCCTCCTCTGTTCCTCCCTCCCCTCTGTTCCCTCCCTTCCCTCCGTTCCTTCCATCCCCTCCCTCTCCTCTGTTCCTCCCTCCCCTCTGTTCCCTCCCTTCCCTCCGTTCCTTCCATCCCCCCTCCTCTCCTCTGTTCCTCCCTCCCTCCGTTTCACTCCCTCTGTTCCTCCCTCACCTCTGTTCCTGTCCCTCCTCTCTGTTCGCTCGTCCTCTCCTAGTTCCTCTTCCCCCTCCCTCCCCTCTGTTCCTGCCCCTGTCCCCTCTGTGTGTTCCTCCCTCACACCCTCTGTTCCTCCCTCCCCTAGGTTCCTCCCTCTCCATGTTCCCCTCCCTCCGCCTCCCATCCCCTCCTTCCTTCTCCCCTCTGTTCCTCCTCCCCTCTGTTTCCTCCCTCCCCATTGTTCCTCCCCCCCCTCTGTTCCTCCTCCCTGTTCCTCCCCCCTCTGTTCCTCCCTCCCACCCTATGTTCGCTCTCCCCTCTGTTCCTCTCTCCCTCTTCCTCCTCTCCTCTGTCCGCCCCCAACCTCTGGTTTCTACACTTGTTCCTCCCTCCCTTCTGTTCCACTCCCTCCCCTCTGTTCCTCTCTCCCTCTGTTCCGCCCTCCCTCCTGTTCCTCCTTCCCACAATCTGTTACTCCCTCTGTTACTCACTACCTCTGTTCCTCCCTCCCCTCTATGTTCCTCCCTCTCTCTGTTCCTCACTCCCCCTCTGTTCCGCCCCTCTGTTCCCCCTCACTCCCCTATGTTCTCCCTGACCTCCCTCTGTTCCTCCCTCCCCTCTGTTCCTCCCTCCCCTCTGTTCCTCCCTCTCCTCTGTTCCTCCCTCCCCTCTGTTCCTCCCTCCCTCTGTTCCTCCCTCCCCTCTGTTCCTCTCTCCCCTCTTTCTCCTCCCCTATGTTCCTCCCTTCACTCGTTCCTCCCTCTGTTCCTCCCTCGCTCCCTCCCCTCTGTTCCTCCCTCCCATCTGTTCTCCTACCCTCTGTTCCTCCCTCCCTCTGTTCCTCTCTCCCCTCTGTTTCCCTCCCCTCTGTTCCTCTATCCCCCTCTGTTCTCCCTCCCTCTGTTCCTCCTTCCACCTCTGTTCCTAGTGTACTCCCCTCTGTTTCTCCCTCCCCTCTGTTCTCCCTATCTCGGTTCCTCCCTATGTTCCTCCCTCCCATCTGTTCCTCCCTCCCTCTGTTACTCCCTCCCCTCTGTTCCTTCTCCCCTATGTTCCTACCTCACCCTCTGTTCTCATCACCCTCCTTTTCTCCCTCCCTCTGTTCCTCCCTCCCCTATGTTACATCTCCAATCTGTTACTCCCTCCCCCCTCTGTTCCTACCTCCTCTGTTCCCCTACCATCTGTTCCTTCCTCTGTTCCTCCCTCACTCTGTTACTAAATATGTTCCTACCTCTTCCCCTCTGTTCCTCCCTCCCTCTGTTCCTCCCTCCCCTCTGTTCCTCCCTCCCCTCGTCTCTCCCCTCTGTTCCTCCCTACCCGCATTGTTCCTCCCTCCCCTCTGTTTCCTCTCTCCCCTTCTGTTCCTCCCTCCCTCTAGTTCACTCCCTCCCCTCTGTTCCGTGCCCTCCCCTCGGTTCCTCCCTCCCCTCAGTTTCCCGTCCCTCCCTCCGATCCCACCCTCCCTCTCCGTTCCCTCCCTCCTCTCTGTACTATCTCCACTGAGTCACACACTCACTGGTTGTCATTTCTCTCCACCAACCAAAATGTGTGCTCCCAGAATGCTAAAGTACTTCATTTATAAACTGGCTCTTGACACCAAGGAGTGTTTTTTGCAGCCTGGAGTGTTGCTCCTCTCCTCGTATCTCCCGACAGCAGCATGCTTTGCACAGTTTGCCAGTCATCCATAAATCATATTCCTTTAGTAATTCATGGTGCTGACTGACTGACTGTGTGTAGCTAGCTTGTAAACAGGACCAGGGCAGGACAGTGCTGTGACTAGCCTCCTAGTCTGTCAGGACCAGGGCAGTACAGTGCTGTGACCAGCCTCCTAGTCTGTCAGGACCAGGGCAGTACAGTGCTGTGACTAGCCTCCTAGTCTGTCAGGACCAGGGCAGTTACAGTGCTGTTGACTAGCCTCCTAGTCTGTCAGGACCAGGGCAGTACAGTGCTGTGACTAGCCTCCTAGTCTGTCAGGACCAGGGCAGTACAGTGCTGTGACTAGCACCTAGTCTGTCAGGACCAGGGCAGTACAGTGCTGTGACTAGCCTCCTAGTCTGTCAGGACCAGGGCAGTACAGTGCTGTGACTAGCCTCCTAGTCTGTCAGGACCAGGGCAGTACAGTGCTGTGACTAGCCTCCTAGTCTGTCAGGACCAGGGCAGTACAGTGCTGGACTAGCCTCCTAGTCGTCAGGACCAGGCAGTACAGTGCTGTGACTAGCCTCCTAGTCTGTCAGGACCAGGGCAGTACAGTGCTGTGACTAGCCTCCTAGTCTGTCAGGACCAGGGCAGTACAGTGCTGTGACTAGCCTCCTAGTCTGTCAGGACCAGGGCAGTACAGTGCTGTGACTAGCCTCCTAGTCTGTCAGGACCAGGGCAGACAGTGCTGTGACTAGCCTCCTAGTCTGTCAGGACCAGGGCAGTACAGTGCTGGACTAGCCTCCTAGTCTGTCAGGACCAGGGCAGTACAGTGCTGTGACTAGCCTCCTAGTCTGTCAGGACCAGGGCAGTACAGTGCTGTGACTAGCCTCCTAGTCTGTCAGGACCAGGGCAGTTACAGTGCTGTGACTAGCCTCCTATTCTGTCAGGACCAGGGCAGTACAGTGCTGGATAGCCTCCTATCTGTCAGGACCAGGGCAGTACAGTGCTGTGACTAGCCTCCTAGTCTGTCAGGACCAGGGCAGTACAGTGCTGTGACTATCCTCCTAGTCTGTCAGGACCAGGGCAGTACAGTGCTGTGACTAGCCTCCTAGTCTGTCAGGACCAGGGCAGTACAGTGCTGTGACTAGCCTCCTAGTCTGTCAGGACCAGGGCAGTACAGTGCTGTGACTAGCCTCCTAGTCTGTCAGGACCAGGGCAGTACAGTGCTGTGACTAGCCTCCTAGTCTGTCAGGACCAGGGCAGTACAGTGCTGTGACTAGCCTCCTAGTCTGTCAGGACCAGGGCAGTACAGTGCTGTGACTAGCCTCCTAGTCTGTCAGGACCAGGGCAGTACAGTGCTGTGACCAGCCTCCTAGTCTGTCAGGACCAGGGCAGTACAGTGCTGTGACTAGCCTCCTAGTCTGTCAGGATCAGGGCAGTACAGTGCTGTGACTATCCTCCTAGTCTGTCAGGACCAGGGCAGTACAGTGCTGTGACTAGCCTCCTAGTCTGTCAGGACCAGGGCAGTACAGTGCTGTGACTAGCCTCCTAGTCTGTCAGGACCAGGGCAGTACAGTGCTGTGACTAGCCTCCTAGTCTGTCAGGACCAGGGCAGTACAGTGCTGTGACTAACCACCTAGTCTGTCAGGACCAGGGCAGTACAGTGCTGTGACTAGCCTCCTAGTCTGTCAGGACCAGGGCAGTACAGTGCTGTGACTAACCACCTAGTCTGTCAGGACCAGGGCAGTACAGTGCTGTGACTAACCTCCTAGTCTGTCAGGACCAGGGCAGTACAGTGCTGTGACTAACCTCCTAGTCTGTCAGGACCAGGGCAGTACAGTGCTGTGACTAACCTCCTAGTCTGTCAGGACCAGGGCAGTACAGTGCTGTGACTAACCACCTAGTCCGTCTCTCTCTGATGATTGATGAGTGTATCTCTGTCAAACTTCATATGTCAAATCTCATTGGAAGGATTTGAGGTTAGGCAGCGATAGTTTCTTGACCTGCAACAACCATGTGATTACAGTGTTGTTCGTGGTAGTCAGGTGGTCGACCCTAGACTACTAGATGTCACATGCTAATTTCTGTGCTGCTTGTGTAACCCTGTTTGAGATGTTAATGTGGCTAACGTACATATCTGACGTCGTCACGATGCCTAGAGAAGCATTTAACCCTTTTAATATGCTATAATGATAACTGCTACTAGACTGTTAAGTCTCTAACCTCACACTCCCACCACCCTTTGACCTCTGACCTTTACAGGAAGTGATGATGAGTACAGCGACGACGACGACATGAGCTGGAAGGTTCGCCGTGCGGCCGCCAAGTGCCTGGACGCCGTGGTCAGCACACGCCACGAGATGCTGCCAGAGTTCTACCGCACCGTGTCGCCCGCGCTCATCGCTCGCTTCAAGGCACACACGCACGCACACACACACACACACACACACACACACACACACACACACACACACACACTATCCCGTGTTCCTCTAGGTTTCTATCTTCCAAGGAGTTTTACCTAGCCATTGGGCGTGTGTTTGTGGTTGCTCTCTGAGTCTAGGCCGGGTTACTAAAAAGTAAAAGCACTTTGACATCAACAGTTGTAACAAAGGGCTTTATAAAAACATTTTGATTGATTGATTGACTAATGTATTGGCTGATGTATTGACTGATGTATTGGCTGATGTATTGACTGATGTATTGACTGATGTATTGACTGATGGATTTGTAGGAGCGGGAGGAGAACGTGAAGGCTGACGTGTTCCATGCCTACCTGTCGCTGCTGAAACAGACACGTCCTGCTCAGAGCTGGCTGTGTGACCCCGATGCCATGGAACAGGGAGAGACCCCGCTCACCATGCTGCAGAACCAGGTAAAACACAGAGAGAGAGACTCCACTCACCATGCTGCAGAACCAGGTAAAACACAGAGAGAGACTCCACTCACCATGCTGCAGAACCAGGTAAAACACAGAGAGAGACTCCACTCACCATGCTGCAGAACCAGGTAAAACACAGAGAGAGAGACTCCACTCACCATGCTGCAGAACCAGGTAAAACACAGAGAGAGACTCCACTCACCATGCTGCAGAACCAGGTAAAACACAGAGAGAGACTCCACTCACCATGCTGCAGAACCAGGTAAAACACAGAGAGAGAGACTCCACTCACCATGCTGCAGAACCATGCTGCAGAACCAGGTAAAACACAGAGAGAGACTCCACCTCACCATGCTGCAGAACCAGGTAAAACAGAGAGAGAGGACTCCACTCACCCATGCTGCAGAACCAGGTAAAACACAGAGAGAGACTCCACTCACCATGCTGCAGAACCAGGTTAAAACACAGAGAGAGACTCCACTCACCATGCTGCAGAACCAGGTAAAACACAGAGAGAGACTCCATCACCATGATGCAGAACCAGGTAAAACACAGAGAGAGAGACTCCACTCACCATGCTGCAGAACCAGGTAAAAACACAGAGAGAGAGACTCCACTCACCATGCTGCAGAAACCAGGTAAAACACCGAGAGAGACTCCACTCACCATGCTGCAGAACCAGGTAAAACACAGAGAGAGAGACTCCCACTCACCATGCTGCAGAACCAGGTAAAAACACAGAGAGAGACTCCACTCACCATGCTGCAGAACCAGGTTAAAACACAGAGAGAGAGACTCACTCACCATGCTGCAGAACCAGGTAAAACACAGAGGAGACTCCACTCACCATGCTGCAGAACCAGGTAAAACACAGAGAGAGAGGACTCCACTCACCATGCTGCAGAACCAGGTAAAAACACAGGAGAGAGACTCCAACTCACCATGCTGCAGAACCAGGTAAAACACAGCGAGAGACTCCACTCACCATGCTGCAGAACCAGGTTAAAACACAGAGAGAGAGACTCCACTCACCATGCTGCAGAAACCAGGAAAACACAGAGAGAGACTCCACTCACCATGCTGCAGAACCAGGTAAAACACAGAGAGAGACTCCACTCACATGCTGCAGAACCAGGGTAAAAACACCAGAGAGAGAGACTCCCACTCACCATGCGGCAGAACCAGGTTAAAACACAGAGAGAGAGACATCCACTCACCATGCTGCAGAACCCAGGTAAAACACAGAGAGAGACTCCACTCACCATGTGCAGAACCAGGTTAAAACACAAAGAGAGACTCCACTCACCATGCTGCAGAACCAGGTATAAAAACAGAGAGAGACTCCACTCACCATGTGCAGAACCAGGTTTTAAAACACAGAGAGGGAGGACTCCACTCACCATGCTGCAGAACCAGGTAAAACAGAGAGAGAGAGACTCCACTCACCATGCTGCAGAACCAGGTAAAACAGAGAGAGGCACTGCCCAATCTGGCTGGTAGACCATACGTTCTACTAGCCAATGGTGGGTGATGTTCTTTTAGCCAAGGATCCAAAAATCTGTGCTGTGCGATATTTCAGAAGACACGTTTTTCGGGCTAGTTTGGCACGTTTCCTACTAGCCTGGTCTAAACAGTACTACCTGGTTACCTGTATTAATGCATCACACCAATGTAATGCTCCTATGTTAATGCTCACACACACAGAGGGTCGAGAGAGTAGTATTTCTGATAGTTTATCTAGTGGTAGTTCTAGTGTGTATTAGGCAGTAGTATTTCTGATATTTATCCTAGTGGTAGTTCTAGTGTGTATTAGTCCAGTAGTAGTCTGATATTTATCTAGTGTAGTTCTAGTATGTATCTAGTATTTATATATTTATCTAGTGGTAGTTCTAGTAGTATTAGGCAGTAGTATTTCTAATATTTAATCCTAGTGGTAGTTTCTATTCCTGTGTATTGTACTATATGTCGATATTTAGGTGGTATTCTAGTATTATGTATCCTAGTCTGGTAGTTTCAGTATTTACTGATATTTCTCCTAGGGTATTCAGTGCGTATTATTGTAGTATTCTGATATTTATCCTAGTGGTAGTTCTAGTATGTATTAGTCGTAGTATTTCTGATATTTCTCCTAGTGGTAGTTCAGTGGTATTAGTCCAGTATGTATTATATTTCTCCTAGTGGTAGTTCTAGTATGTATTAGTCGGTAGTATTTCTGATATTTATCCTAGTGGTAGTTCTAGTATGTATTAGTCGGTAGTATTTCTGATATTTATCCTAGTGGTAGTTCTAGTATGTATTAGTCAGTAGTATTTCTGATATTTATCCTAGTGGTAGTTCTAGTATGTATTAGTCAGTAGTATTTCTGATATTTATCCTAGTGGTAGTTCTAGTGTGTATTAGTCCGTAGTATTTCTGATATTTCTCCTAGTGGTAGTTCTAGTGTGTATTAGTCGTAGTATGTCTGATATTTATCCTAGTGGTAGTTCTAGTATGTATTAGTCCGTAGTATTTCTGATATTTCTCCTAGTGGTAGTTCTAGTATGTATTAGTCCGTAGTATGTCTGATATTTCCTATCGTGTTCAGTGTATAGTCGAGTGAACTGATTAGCCCTAGTGCTAAGCAGATTGTATTAGCGAGTAAGTTCTGATATCTCCTAGTGGTGTCTAGCTTCAAATCTGCTAGTAGTCTGGTATCTGCTACTGGAGTCCCTCATCAACAATCCATGTCTCGTACCATGGTAGTTTATTACCGTAGTATTCTGAACCCTAGGAGTCCCTTTACACAAACATATTCCTGTGTCTAGTACAGTAGTTTTACTACTTACCTAACCCATGGAGTCAGCAACAGTATTCAATTCTCCAGGTAGAGTTATTTACCTACCTTAACCCTGGAGCCCGTACCAGACAATACAGTGCTGTTCCTGATGTATCAGGTAGGTTGATACCCATGGTAGCAGCTATACCGGAGTCTCGAATTCATCCTCTGTCTTCGTACCGTGTAGGTTATACCCTACCTGGAGCCTCAGATGATAGCATCCTGTCTGTACCAGGTAGGTTACTACTGTACCTACCTAACTGAGCCCTCACCCAACAATCCGCTGTCTCGTACCAGGTAGGTTACTGACCTCTACCCAGTACCCTAGCCTGAAGCCCTCACACACACATCCCGCCTCGCTACCAGGTCAGGTTATCCTTACCCCTGGAGCCCTCAAACAACATCCTGTCCTCGTACCAGGTAGGTTACTACCCTAACCCTGGAGCCCTCACACAACACATCCCTGTCCTCGTACCAGGTAGGTTACTACCTTACCCTACCCTAACCCTGGAGCCCTCACACAACACATCCCTGTACTCGTACCAGGTAGGTTATACTACCACCTGGGCTCACACAACACATCCCTGTCCTGTACCAGGTAGGTTACTCACTACCCGTGACCTGGCCCTCACACAACACACCTGTCGCGATCCAGGTATTACTAACGTTACCAACTGGAGCCCACACAACACATCCCTGTCATCGTACAGGTAGGTTATACTACCTAACCCTGTAGCCTCACAACACCATCCTGTCTCGTCCCGGAGGTAACCTACCCTAACCTGGGCCCTCACAAACAACCGTCTCGTACAGTGGTTACTACCCGAAATGGAGCCCTCACACAAACATCCGTGCGCGTACCGGTGGTTAACACCTTATAACCTGAGTCACAAAATCCTGTCCAGACGGTTAGGTAACCTAACCTGACCTCAACAACCTGCCTCGTACAGTAGTTTTATCTAACCTGAGCCTCCATCCTGTCTGGTACCAGGTGGTTACTCCTACCTAACCTGGAGCCCTCACACACACATCCCTGTCCTCGTACCAGGTAGGTTACTACCTACCTACCCTAACCCTGGAGCCCTCACCAACACACTACTGACTACCCTAACCTGGAGCCCTCACACAACACATCCCTGTCCTCGTACCAGGTAGGTTACTACCCTACCCTAACCCTGGAGCCCTCACACAACACATCCCTGTCCTCGTACCAGGTAGGTTACTACCCTACCCTAACCCTGGAGCCCTCACACAACATAACTTGCACTGAGTGGGCAGTTTATTAGGTACACAACCCTGTTCAGAAAAATGGTTCGCTTCTACAGACAGTGGGTCACGTGGCCGTGGCTTGCTATATAAAGCAGGCAGACAGGCATCGAGGCATCCAGTTACTGTTTGATTGAACGTTAAAATGGGCAAAACGAGTGACCTGAGAGACTGAGCGTGGTATGATCCTCTGTGTCGGACGCACCGGTTCCAGTCTCTCAGAAACCTCCGGCCTCCTGGGCTTTTTACAAACAACAGTGTCTAGGGTTTACCGAGAATGGTGCGACAAACAAAAAACATCCAGTCAGCGACAGTCCTGTGGGTGAAAACAGCTCGTTGATGAGAGGTCGAAGGAGAATGGCGAGAATGGTGCAAGCTAACAGGCGGGCCACAAACAGGAAAACAACGGTGCAGTACAACAGTGGTGTGCAGAACTGCATCTCGGAACGCACAACTCGTCGATCCTTGTCACGGATGGGCTATTGCAGAAGACGACCACACCGGGTTCCACTCCTGTCAGCTAAAAACAAGAAGAAGCGGCTCCAGTGGGCACGCCATCACCAACACTGGACAATTGAGTAGTAGAAAAACATTGCCTGGATCGACGAATCCCGATTCCTCTTGCGTCATGCTGATGGCCGAGTCAGGATTTGGCGTGAGTCCATGGTCCCATCCTGCCTGGTGTCAACGCTACAGGCTGGTGGCAGTGGTGTACTGGTGTGGGGAATGTTTTCCTGTCACACGTTCGGTCCCTTGATACCAATTTGAGCAACGTTTCAGTGCCCCGAAGAATTCCGGCTGTTCTGGGGGCAAAGGGGAGGGGTCTGACCCCCGGTACTAGATGGGTGTACCGCATGTGAACCTGAAATGTGTCCCCCGGACACCACACACACACACACACACACACACACACACACACACACACACACGAAGGAGAGGCTGAAAGCAGCATTGGATCAGCTGCAGAGCTACACTTTCCCCTGGAGCAGCCTTTGCTCAAGGGCACAATGGTAGTAGTTGGCACCCCGAGATTCTGATCTCACTCTTGCCAGACTTTTACCCGGGGGCCTATCCTGGTCTCTCACCCCCAACATCTCAGTGCTGCTCCCAGGAACGAGGCTCCCGCCCTTGGCACATTCTTCAGCCTCATCCCTCTGGTCTGGAGGTCACTCCGTCTGACGGAGGCTGGCTGACCGACAGACTCAGGCTGATTTTCGGTTCTTATGAAATGATGACATTAAATGCCTTTTCATGTCTTAGTGGAATGAGAGTAGTTGAGTTGACAGGAAATATGTTGAAGTAGAACATTTGTATTATTTTACCTAGTCAGCGTGTCACCTTAGAGGAATCGATGGATTGATAGCTTTGCATGTTGTTTATGGCTGTTTGCAGCCATAGGGTCTTCTTTCCCTTTAGAACACTACAAGTGATTTATTACGACTTGTTCGCAGTTAAATGCAACACACCGAAGGCAACAAGAGTAGATTTTATATTTTGGTTCTGTCATTTTCTAAATGACCTTGGGAGATAAACCAGTCATCGTAGTTTCCCCAACATGCTCCTCCAAACTCTATTCTACAGTGCCACTGCTCTGCTTCAGTAACCCACCGCAATGGGATTATATAGGATCAATGTAATATGAAGCTAGCTTCTCCTTCCCTGCATGCACCAGGGGAGTGGAGGATCTGAAAGGGGCTGATCATCACTATTATCTGCCTGTTGTTGTATTGATTCTTACTGTAAAACCTTCCTGTTGTTGTATTGATTCTTACTGTAAAACCTTCCTGTTGTTGTATTGATTCTTACTGTAAAACCTTCCTGTTGTTGGATTGATTCTTACTGGAAAACCTTCCTGTTGTTGTATTGAGTCTTACTGTAAACCTTCATACCTTCCTGTTGTTGTATTGAGTCTTACTGTAAACCTTCCTGTTGTATTTATTCTTACTGTAAAACCTTCCTGTTTTTGTATTGATTCTTACTGTAAAACCTTCCTGTTTTTGTATTGATTCTTACTGTAAAACCTTCCTGTTGTTGTATTGATTCTTACTGTAAAACCTTCCTGTTGTTGTATTGATTCTTACTGTAAAACCTTCCTGTTGTTGTATTGAGTCTTACTGTAAAACCTTCCTGTTGTTTTATTGAGTCTTACTGTAAAATCTTCCTGTTGTTGTATTGAGTCTTACTGTAAACCTTCCTGTTGTTGTATTGAGTCTTACTGTAAACCTTCCTGTTTAGTAAGGAAGCTCTCTGTTTTCCTCATTGTATTTTGTGTTCCCTGAAACATGGGTCAGCTGTCTGACCTCACCTGCACCACTTTCCTAATCTGTTTCCCTTCTTTCCTTTAATATTCTAATGCATTGTGGGCCGGTTTCCCCAGACACGCATCACACCTAGTCCTAGACTAAACAGCACTTTCAATGGAGTTTCTAGTCTAGGACTAGGCTTAATCTGTGTCCGGGAAACCCTCTCTCAATGTGCATATCGACTAAACTAACCTACTCTCCCTCCCAACAGGAATCATCTTCTCTCTCAACGACAAGTCCAGTTCGTCCAACCTGAAGATCGATGCCCTGTCCTGTCTGTATGTGGTCCTGTGTAACCACCAGCCGCAAGTCTTCCACCCCCATGTTCAGGTCGGATATTAGGACTTTTGAAATAGTCTCAGAACTCTCACTGAGTGGTCCATCCACAAAAAAAAAGTATTTTTTTATTTGAAAGACGTCTTGTCATTTTGTGAAGTGACACTTGAATAAACTTTTTAATAAACGTTTCTAACCTGTAACCTCCAAAGGCCCTGGTGCCGCCCGTGGTGGCATGTGTGGGAGACCCCTTCTATAAAATCACCTCTGAGGCCCTGCTGGTCACCCAACAGTTGGTCAAGGTGATCAGGTAAGGTTATCTAGTCTATTCTAATACATGCGTATTGATGTGTTCTCTTGTTTTTAATAGGATAACTACATGTTTTACCAGAGGTAACTCGAGTCGTGTGTTGCTGTTTTTCATTCTGTCTGTACAGTATTTTTTTTAAAAAATTTATCTGATGCAAGCACATGGCCCAGTATGGGGGAAATGAAGCACATGGCCCAGTATGGGGGAAATGAAGCACATGGCCCAGTATGGGGGAAATGAAGCACATGGCCCAGTATGGGGGAAATGAAGCACATGGCCCAGTATGGGGGAAATGAAGCACATGGCCCAGTATGGGGGAAATGAAGCACATGGCCCAGTATGGGGGAAAATGAAGCTTTCTCAATGTGACTCTGAATGTTCACAGACCTCTGGACCAGCCGGAGAGGGACACCTTCGATGCTTCTCCCTACATCACTGACCTCTTCACCTGCACCATCAAACGCCTCAAGGCTGCCGACATCGACCAGGAAGTGAAAGAGAGGGCTATTTCCTGTATGGGTCAGATCATCTGTAACCTAGGAGACAGCCTGGGGGCCGACCTCCCTGGGACGCTGCACATCTTCCTAGAGCGCCTGAAGAATGAGATTACCAGGCTGACTACGGTCAAGGCCCTCACGCTCATCGCAGGTAGGGAGGGGATGATATCGGGAAGTCTTTCAGAATCCATACGTAGGTTTTTCAGAGTCTGTTGATGACAGTTGATTTAATGGCTTGATAAGTGTGTTTTTTTTTAACTAATAAATCAGTTTCCCTGCTCGATAAGAGGTGTGTGTATATACTTACTTTTCATACTTGCTCTCTTCCCTAATCACAGGCTCCACGCTGAAGATTGACCTTCGACCTATCCTTGACGAGGCGGTGCCCATCCTGGCGTCGTTCCTGCGTAAGAACCAGCGGGCGCTGAAACTGAGCACCCTGGCCGGCCTCGACATCCTGGTGAAGAACTACAGCGACAGCGTGACCCCGGCCATGATCGACGCGGTGCTGGCCGAGCTGCCTCCGCTGATCAGCGAGAGCGACATGCACGTGTCCCAGATGGCCATCAGCTTCCTGACCACCCTGGCCCGTGTCCACCCTCTCTCCCTGGCTAAGATCGGGGGGTCGACCATCCTCTCAGAGCTCATCTCTCTGGTCAGGTCTCCTCTTCTGCAAGGAGGGGCCCTCGGTGCCATGTTAGAGTTTTTCCAGGTACGAATGGTTACCAGTTACAGTTTGATAAGGGAATGCTATATTAACGCCTAGGACAGCGGATGGGTGAGTTCAATTGACGTACTGTGTTGTAAAAAGTTTGTGAACCGCTTGGAAAATCAGCAAAAAGAAACGATCAGGTATTTAGGTCCTACTTTGTCCCTATAGAAGATGCTCTGTAGTTTCCCAAACTAACAACTTCGAATCTAGAAGTGTCACTGCTTAATGTTAATTTGTGTATTTATAAAAACACTGACCCTGATCAAGCAGGATTGTAGCACTCAGAAAAGTATATTCTGTTCTTCTATATTCGGGCTCTGGTGGGTACGGAGACACCCTCTCTGGGTTAGGGTTATGTTATATTAAAAGCGGTATTATTGTGTCTCCTCTCCCAGGCTCTGGTGGGTACGGGGACATCCTCTCTGGGTTAGGGTTATGTTATATTAAAAGCGGTGTTATTGTGTCTCCTCTCCCAGGCTCTGGTGGGTACGGAGACATCCTCTCTGGGTTACATGGACCTGCTCCGTATGCTGACCGGTCCAGTCTACGCCCAGAGTGCTATGACACATAACAGTTTACCTAGTTATCGGCTCTTATTCGTGGTACGCGTAGCTTGGTATAGCTTGTATTGATCTTGTGTTCACTGTCTCCTGGCTGTAGGGGACACTTCGATGTTCTCCTGAGATTACTTACCTTTTACCTGCACATAACATCCTCAGGTGCTCGATATCGCCTAGGAAGTGAAAGAGACCATTTCCTGTATGGTCTCTCTGAACCTAGACAGCCTGCCGGAGTCTCCTGGGACTTTGACATCTTCCTGTGTATGTCTCCTGGAGAACTTAGGATCTCCTGGTAGCTCGGAGGACTTTCACCTTCCGTAGTGGAGGTGATTCGGGAATCTTTAGAATCCATACTGGTTTGTTCTCTGAGAGGATTTTAGATCTTCCTGTTATGTTTTGAGACTTTAGACATCTTCCTTGTTATGTCCCCTGGAGGTTTAGATCTTGTGTTTGTTTACTGGAACTTTTACATACTTCGGTTATTCCCTAACTTAACAGCTTCCGGTTAGTCCTGGAGATTTAGACACTCCTTCCTGTGTTAGTCCCTGAGGCTTTAGACCATTCCTGGTTGTTCCTGGAGGACTTTTAGCGCTAATCTGTGTAGTCCCTGGGGACTTTAGACATCCTGGTGTATGTCTCCTGAGGACTTTAGCGATCCCCGTGTTATGTCGCGCTGGTGTGGCTTAGCTCCTCCGTGTCAGTTCTCGGAGGACTTTAGACATAGTGTCCAGTGATGTTCTCGAGACTTTCTGACACTCCTGGCGTGTCACCTTTTCTCCTGGTAGGACGTGTTGACATCCTTCATGGTCAGTTCTCCTGGAGGTCTGACTCCTTCTCTGGATGTCCCTCGGGACCATTTTAGAGATTTTCCGGTGGTTATGGTTACCTTGCAGTTGAACTGATAGGAATCCTCTGTGTATGTTCTCTGGAGGGCTTAGATCATTGCTTCCTGTGTTTGTGTCCTGGAGGACTTTTAGACATCCTTCCTGTGTTATGTTCTCCTGGAGGACTTTTTAGACATCCTTCCTGTGGTTATGTTCTCCTGGAGGACTTTAGACATCCTTCCTGTGTTAGTTCTTCCTGGAGGACTTTTAGACATCCTTCCTGTGTTATAATGTCTCCTGGCGGACTTTAGACTCCTCCTCTGTGTTATGTCCTCCTCCTGGGGGACTTTTATAGGCATCCTTCCCTTGTGTTATGGTCTCCTGGAGGGGGCTTTTTAGACATCCTTCCTGTGTTATGTTCTCCTGGGAGGACTTTTTAGACATCCTTCCTGTGTTTATGTTTCTCATGGAGGACTTTTAGGCATCCTTCACTGTGTTATGTTCTCCTGGAGGACTTTAGACATCCTTCCTGTGTTATGTTCTCCTGGAGGACTTTTAGACATCCTTCCTGTGTTATGTTCTCCTGGAGACTTTTAGACATCCTTCCTGTGTTATGTTCTCCTGGAGGACTTTTAGACATCCTTCCGTGTTATGTTCTCCTGGAGACTTTTAGACATCCTTCCTGTGTTATGTTCTCCTGGAGGACTTTTAGACATCCTTCCTGTGTTATGTTCTCCTGGAGGACTTTTAGACATTCCTTCCTGTGTTATGTTCTCCTGGAGGACTTTTAGACATCCTTCCTGTGTTATGTTCTCCTGGAGGACTTTTAGACATCCTTCCTGTGTTATGTTCTCCTGGAGGACTTTTAGACATCCTTCCTGTGTTATGTTCTCCTGGAGGACTTTTAGACATCCTTCCTGTGTTATGTTCTCCTGGAGGACTTTTAGACATTCTTCCTGTGTTATGTTCTCCTGGAGGACTTTTAGACATCCTTCCTGTGTTATGTTCTCCTGGAGGACTTTTAGACATCCTTCCTGTGTTATGTTCTCCTGGAGGGCTTTTAGACATCCTTCCTGTGTTATGTTCTCCTGGAGGACTTTTATACATTCTTTCTGTGTTATGTTCTCCTGGAGGACTTTTAGACATTATTCCTGTGTTATGTCCTCCTGGAGGAGTTTTGTGTATTTTCAATCCAAAATTATTCTCAGATTTGTACGGTTTGAATATATCCCTGTTTATTTCTTTGTTTGTTCATTATCTTAACACTGTGTTTTATAATGTTGTATGATCACTAGGAGGTGCCCTAAAGGCTTTTGCAATATTCTAATGCACTTTAAATAAAGTTTGATTGTGTTTGTAGGAGGGTCCTGCCGTGGTAGGTCAGTTCATCCAGGATGTGAAGAACTCTCGGTCCACAGACTCCATCAGGCTGCTGGCACTGCTGTCACTGGGAGAGGTGGGCCACAGTTTTAAATACAACTATTCAAAAAAAGAACGTGTGTGCATGTCTAAGTGATTTTATGGTTGTGGGAGAAATAGTGGTTTTACTGCTGCTGGTAGTAGGACTAATAGAGGTTTTACTGCTGCTGGTAGTAGGACTAATAGTGGTTTTACTGCTGCTGGTAGTAGGACTAATAGTGGATTTACTGCTGCTGGTAGTAGGACTAATGGTGGTTTTTAATTGTAGTAGGCTAGTATCAGTAGCTGTAGTGACTAGTATTAGTAGAGTGAAGTGAATCATTAATAATATCTGTCTCTGTGGTAGGTGGGACACCACGTAGACCTGAGCGGCCAACCAGAGCTCAAGACGGTCATCCTGGATGCCTTCTCATCCGCTTCTGAAGAGGTCAAGTCTGCCGCATCGTACGCCCTAGGATCCATCGCCGTGGGCAACCTGCCTGAATACCTGCCCTTCGTCCTGGGGGAGATCTCGGGGCAGCCCAAGAGGCAGTACCTGCTGCTGCACTCACTCAAAGAGATCATCAGGTAGGATATTCCAGCGGTTAGGGAGGTGGAGCTGAAAGGTCGCTGGTTCAAGTCCCAGGTCGGCCGGCTGAACTGGTTAATGGAGGGTTGCTGTTTTAACCCATATTTTACCAGACAGGTTGGTTATGAACGAATTGTTATTCATAATGACAGCCTGGCATGTGGCGAGGCACAAGTGCAGGGCTAAATGAATCCAATCAAAAGCAGCACATTAGAAGTCAAGAAAACACCATCAGATCAAACACATGGCAACCACATTACAGACCATAACAACGATGTGTAAACAGAACACACCACAACATTACAGACCATAACAACGATGTGTAAACAGAACACACCACATCATTACAGACCATAACAACGACGTGTAAACAGAACACACCACAACATTACAGACCATAACAACGACATGTAAACAGAACACACCACAACATTACAGACCATAACAACGATGTGTGAACAGAACACACCACAACATTACAGACCATAACAACGATGTGTAAACAGAACACACCACATCATTACAGACCATAACAACGACGTGTAAACAGAACACACCACAACATTACAGACCATAACAACGACATGTAAACAGAACACACCACAACATTACAGACCATAACAACGATGTGTGAACAGAACACACCACAACATTACAGACCATAACAACGACATGTAAACAGAACACACCACATCATTACAGACCATAACAACGACGTGTAAACAGAACACACCACAACATTACAGACCATAACAACGACATGTAAACAGAACACACCACATCATTACAGACCATAACAACGACATGTAAACAGAACACACCACAACATTACAGACCATAACAACGACATGTAAACAGAACACACCACAACATTACAGACCATAACAACGACGTGTGAACAGAACACACCACATCATTACAGACCATAACAACGACGTGTAAACAGAACACACCACATCATTACAGACCATAACAACGACGTGTAAACAGAACACACCACAACATTACAGACCATAACAACGATGTGTAAACAGAACACACCACATCATTACAGACCATAACAACGACATGTAAACAGAACACACCACATCATTACAGACCATAACAACGACGTGTGAACAGAACACACCACATCATTACAGACCATAACAACGATGTGTGAACAGAACACACCACATCATTACAGACCATAACAACGACATGTAAACAGAACACACCACATCATTACAGACCATAACAACGACGTGTGAACAGAACACACCACATCATTACAGACCATAACAACGACGTGTAAACAGAACACACCACATCATTACAGACCATAACAACGATGTGTGAACAGAAATGGTGTGGGGGTGGAAAGGCAGAAGACATTCTAACCAAATAGTATCTGTTCTGTTCGCTCCAGCTCAGCGTCTGTGGCGGGTCTGAAGCCGTACGTAGAGAGTGTCTGGACCCTGCTGTTGAAGCACTGTGAGTGTGCAGAGGAGGGCACCAGGAACGTGGTAGCGGAGTGTCTGGGGAAACTCACCCTCATAGACCCTGAAACCTTGCTGCCCAGGCTCAAAGGATACCTGCTCTCAGGTGGGTAACGGTAACCCGATGTTTCACTATGCTGTTTTTGATTGGCAAGACTTGATTCAAAAATACAGTTTGTTCATTGCGCGTGATATGAGTCATTCATGTTAAGAAATATGACCTGGGTATTAATTTTACGGTGCTATTGCAAGTACGTCATGTGAATATTCATGTTTCCTTCTCCAGGATCATCTTACGCCAGAAGCTCAGTGGTGACAGCAGTGAAGTTCACCATCTCCGACCACCCACAGACAATAGACCCTCTCCTGAAAAACTGCATAGGTGTCTTATCTTCACCATCTAATCTATGCATAGCTATCTACTGCTAACCTATCCTCTCTGTGACTACTGATATGGGACCTATAGTTATCTATATCTGAATGTTTTTTACTGAGACAGACAGACTGGTATGGTATCTATATCTGAATGTCTTTACTGAGACAAACAGACTGGTATGGTATCTCAATCAAATCAATCAATCAAATGTATTTATAAAGGCCTTTTTACATCAGCAGATGGCACAACATGCATATACAGAAACCCAGCCTAAAACCCCAAACAGCAAGCAATGCAGATGTAGAAGCACGGTGGCTAGGAAAAACTCCCTAGAAAGGCAGAAACCTAGAGAGGAACCAGGCTCTGAGGGGTGGCCAGTCCCCTTCTGGCTGTGCCGGGTGGAGATTATAACAGTACATGGCCATTTAAGGCCAGATTGTTCTTCAAGATGTTCAAACATTCATAGATGACCAGCAGGGTCAAATAATAATCACAGTGGTTGTAGAGGGTGCAACAGGTCAGCACCTCAGGAGTAAATGTCAGTTGGCTTTTAATAGCAGAGCATTTAGAGGTCGAGACAGCAGGTGCGTTAGAGAGAGAGAGTCGAAAACAACAGGTCTGGGACAAGGTAGCACGTCCGGTGAACAGGTCAGGTGTCCATAGCCGCAGGCAGAAGAGTGGAAACTGGAGCAGCAGCACGACCAGGTGGACTGGGGACAGCAAGTCGTACTCTGAGATGTTTTGTGGAAATGGGCCCAGGCCAGGTAGTCCTGAGGCATGGTCCTAGGGCTCAGGTCCTTCAGGAGGGGAGGGAGCGAGAGATAATTAGAGGGAGCATACTTAAATTCACACAGGACATCAGATAAGACAGGAGAATAACACCAGATATAACAGACTGACCCTAGCCCCCCGGCACATAGACTATCGCAGCATAGCTACTGGAGACTGTGATGTGTTTTTACTGAGACAGATTGAGGAAATATAGACTAGATGTACAGTGCCTTCGGAAAGTATTCAGACCCCTTGACCTTTTCCACATTTTGTTACGTTGGATGGGGAGCGTTGCTGCACAGCTATTGTCAGGTCTCTCCAGAGATGTTCGATCGGGTTAAAGTCTGGGCTCTGGCTGGGCCACTCAAGGACATTCAGAGACTTGTCCAGAAGCCACTCCTGCGTTGTCTTGGCTGTGTGCTTAGGGTCGTTGTCCTGTTGGAAGGTGAACCTTCGCCCCAGTCTGAGGACCTGATCGCTCTGGAGCAGGTTTTCATCAAGGATCTCTGTACTTTGCTCCGCTCATCTTTCCCTCGATCCTGACTAGTCTCCCAGTCCCTGCCGCTGAAAAACATCCCCCCAGCATGATGCTGCCACCACCAAGCTTAACCGTAGGGATGGTGCCAGGTTTCCTCCAGACGTGACGCTTGGCATTCAGGCCAAAGAGTTCAATCTTGGTTTCATCAGACCAGAGAATCTTGTTTCTCATGGTTTGAGAGTCTTTAGGTGCCTTTTGGCAAACTCCAAGCAGGCTTTCATGTGCCTTTTACTGAGGAGTGGCTTCTGTCTGGCCACTATACCATAAAGGCCTGATTGGTGGAGTGCTGCAGAGATGGTTGTCCTTCTGGAAGGTTCTCCCATCTCCACAGAGGAACTCTAGCGCTCTGTCAGAGTGACCATCAGGTTCTTGGTCACCTCCCTGACCAAGGCCCTTCTCCCCCGATTGTTCAGTTTGGCCAGGCGGCCAGCTCTAGGAAGAGTTGGTGGTTCCAAACTTCTTCCATTTAAGAATGATGGAGGCCACTGTGTTCTTGTGGCCCTTCAATGCTGCAGAAATGTTTTGGTACCCTTCCCCAGATCTGTGCCTCGACACAATCCTGGCTCGGAGCTCTACGGACAATTCCTACAACCTCATAGCTTGATTTTTGCTCTGACATGCACTGTCAACTGTGGGACCTTATATGGACAGGTGTGTGCCTTTCCCAATCATGTCCAATCAATTGAATTTACCACAGATGGACTCCAATCAAGTTGTAGAAACATGTCAAGGATGATCAATGGAAACAGGATGCAACTGAGCTCAATTTCGAGTCTCATTGCAAAGGGTCTGAATACTTATGTAAATAAGGTATATCTGTTTTTGTTTTTTAAATACATTTTGCAAAAATATCTAAACCTTTTTTCTCTTTGTCATTATGGGGTATTGTGTGTAGATTGCTGAGGATTATTTAATCAATTTTAGAATAAGGCTGTAACGTAACAAAATGTGGACAATGTCAAGGGGTCTGAATACTTTCCCAAGCTAAAACTAGATATACATATGTTAGACTAGAGGAAGCTCTTCATTTGACTTGTCATGTTGATGCTAAAATCCATGTATTTCTGAAGGGATCATAATGTCTGTGCTGTGGGCTGTATTCCAGGTGACTTCTTGAAGACGTTGGAGGACCCAGACCTGAACGTGCGGCGGGTTGCCCTGGTAACCTTTAACTCGGCAGCCCATAATAAGCCCTCTCTCATCAGAGACTTACTGGATACGGTCCTGCCACACCTCTACAACGAGACCAAAGTCCGCAAGGAACTCATCAGAGAGGTACAGGATGAACCAAGCTTCTGTTCATCTCTGTCATTCTTCCTTCACTCTTCCCTTGTTTTCTGTTACCCCTAGGTTGACATGGGGTTCCATTTGGTGCTTGACTTCCTGTTTCCTGTTTCCTACCCTCTGTCTCTTATCCTTCTTTCATTTTTCATTCACTCACATCTTCCTTTCTTGGTTTTTGAAGGTTTTAAGTTTGATTGACGAAGGGATTTACTTGCAATTCTTGTGCTATGTAGTTGTTATACCTACCTTCGTTGAGTTACTTTGGATAAGAGGGTGTTCTAAATGACCTACCTTCGTTGAGTTACTTTGGATAAGAGGGTCTTCTAAATGACCTACCTTCGTTGAGTTACTTTGGATAAGAGGGTCTCCTAAATGACCTACCTTCGTTGAGTTACTTTGGATAAGAGGGTCTTCTAAATGACCTACCTTCGTTGAGTTACTTTGGATAAGAGGGTCTCCTAAATGACCTACCTTCGTTGAGTTACTTTGGATAAGAGGGTCTCCTAAATGACCTACCTTCGTTGAGTTACTTTGGATAAGAGGGTGTTCTAAATGACCTACCTTCGTTGAGTTACTTTGGATAAGAGGGTGTTCTAAATGACCTACCTTCGTTGAGTTACTTTGGATAAGAGGGCGTTCTAAATGACCTACCTTCGTTGAGTTACTTTGGATAAGAGGGTGTTCTAAATGACCTACCTTCGTTGAGTTACTTTGGATAAGAGGGTGTTCTAAATGACCTCAATGTTCTGTCTTCTCCCCCCAGGTTGAGATGGGTCCCTTTAAACACACAGTGGATGATGGTCTGGACATTAGGAAGGCAGCGTTTGAGTGCATGTACACCCTCCTGGACAGCTGTCTAGACAGACTAGACATCTTTGAGTTCCTCAACCACGTAGAAGACGGACTCAAAGACCATTACGACATCAAGGTATCCTATACAGCTTCCTGACAGAACCATTATATGACCATTGGTGTCCTACTCATGAATTTGAACAGTAGCCTGCCTGGAGAGAGAGAGAACAGGAGAGAGCGGTAGTCTGTATGAAAATCAGAGAACAGGAGAGAGAGAGGTAGTCTGTATGAAAATCAGAGAACAGGAGAGAGAGAGAGGTAGTCTGTAAGATTAAAGGCCAGACTGCATAATGCATCATAGGGCCTGTATTGATGAGGCGTGTGTTGGTTTATGTAGCTGGGGCTGGAGGAGATTGGAGATGTTGTATGATGGTGATGTTGTTGTTTATCTGCTCAGATGCTGACGTTCCTGATGCTGGCTAGACTGTCCACTCTGTGTCCCAGTGCTGTGCTACAGAGGCTGGACAGGCTGGTGGAGCCGCTACGGGCCACCTGCACCACCAAGGTGAGACTGACCAGAGACACTGTCCCTGACATGGGACCATTCACAGAGACCCAGACACACTGTCCCTGACATGGGACCATTCACAGAGACCCAGACACACTGTCCCTGACATGGGACCATTCACAGAGACCCAGACACACTGTCCCTGACATGGTACCATTCACAGAGACCCAGACACAACACTGTCCCTGTCATGGTACCATTCACAGAGACCCAGACACACTGTCCCTGACATGGTACCATTCACAGAGACCCAGACACTGTCCCTGACATGGTACCATTCACAGAGACCCAGACACACTGTCCCTGACATGGTACCATTCACAGAGACCCAGACACACTGTCCCTGACATGGTACCATTCACAGAGACCCAGACACACTGTCCCTGACATGGTACCATTCACAGAGACCCAGACACACTGTCCCTGACATGGTACCATTCACAGAGACCCAGACACACTGTCCCTGACATGGTACCATTCACAGAGACCCAGACACACTGTCCCTGACATGGTACCATTCACAGAAGACCCAGACACACTGTCCCTGACATGGTACCCATTCACAGAGACCCAGAAACACTGGCCCCTGACATGGTACCATTCACAGAGACCCGACAGACACTGTCCCCTTGGACATGGTACCATTCCACAAGAGACCCAGACACACTGTCCCTGACCATGGTACCATTCACAGAGACCCAGAAAAACAACTGTCCCCTGGGCATGGTACCATTCACAGAGACCCAGACACAACACTGTCCCTGGACATGGGACAAGTCAGCAGAGACCCAACACAACACTGTCCCTGACATGGTACCATTCACAGAGACCCAGACCAACACTGTCCCTGACATGGTACCATTCACAGAGACCCAGACCACACTGTCCCTGACATGGGACCATTCACAGAGACCCAGACACACTGTCCCTGACATGGTACCATTCACAGAGACCCAGACACAACACTGTCCCTGACATGGTACCATTCACAGAGACCCAGACACAACACTGTCCCTGACATGGTACCATTCACAGAGACCCAGACACACTGTCCCTGACATGGTACCATTCACAGAGACCCAGACACACTGTCCCTGACATGGTACCATTCACATAGACCCAGACACCAACACTGTCCCTGACATGGTACCATTCACAGAGACCCAGACACACTGTCCCTGACATGGTACCATTCACAGAGACCCAGACACACTGTCCCTGACATGGTACCATTCACAGAGACCCAGACACAACACTGTCCCTGACATGGTACCATTCACAGAGACCCAGACACACTGTCCCTGACATGGGACCATTCACAGAGACCCAGACACACTGTCCCTGACATGGTACCATTCACAGAGACCCAGACACACTGTCCCTGACATGGTACCATTCACATAGACCCAGACACAACACTGTCCCTGACATGGTACCATTCACAGAGACCCAGACACACTGTCCCTGACATGGTACCATTCACAGAGACCCAGACACAACACTGTCCCTGACATGGTACCATTCACAGAGTCCCAGACACACTGTCCCTGACATGGTACCATTCACAGAAACCCAGACACACTGTCCCTGACATGGGACCATTCACAGAGACCCAGACACACTGTCCCTGACATGGTACCATTCACAGAGACCCAGACACAACACTGTCCCTGACATGGTACCATTCACAGATCCAATAGGTCAATATACTGGTTGCAGACATCCCATGCAGAACGGCTATATTTAATGATCAAAAAAAGTAGTGGTATGCTGACTTTCTTTTAAATTTTGTCTCAAGTTTATTTGACATTTGACCTCTGACTGTCAATGACCTCCTTTGTGTTTTCACTGAGTGACGTGATAAGAGTCCCATCTCTCTCCAACAACCAGCTACAGTTGGTCCATCTATGTCAACCCCTCTCTCTCCCCCCACCAGGTGAAGGCCAACTCAGTGAAGCAGGAGTTTGAGAAGCAGGATGAGTTGAAGCGTTCAGCCATGCGGGCGGTTGTCGCCCTCCTCACCATCCCCGAGGCAGAGAAGAGTCCCCTGATGAGTGAGTTCCAGTCCCAGATCTCCTCCAACCCCGAGCTGGCCGCCATCTTTGAAAGCATCCAGAGGGACTCGTCCTCCGCTAACATGGAGTCCATGGACACCAGCTAAACTACGACTCCCACAATGCCCCTCTTCTTCCCGTTCATTCCCAAAACATGATGCCGCAACAACAACAAAATACCCGGGGGACCCTTTTATCAATCGTTCCATGATGCATTGCACTGAATCAGCAACAGTTATAGGAGAAAATACTAATAATTTAAAACATTTTAAAAAAAGGAAAATGTAAAATAAGATAGTCAAAGAAATGTTCTCTTTAAAGCTTTTAAGCTCATCACCACATTTCTCATTTAATTTTTTCTATAAAAAAAAAACAAAATAAATCAGTTTTTGATTTGTTCCTTCGTTCTTTTTTTTTTTTTGGTTGGGGTTTGATAATAATTCCTGAATTCCACAGGTACCTCCATGCAGATTTCAGATGCAGCTGCAGAGTGGCTGTTGTTGCTGGCATGATGACATGAACTGACTGAAATGGAAACGGACTGACTACCCTACAGCTTAACTCTTACGAACGATGGGAGATATTCATACACTGCTCCTAACGTACAGGACACTTGACTAACATGGGATCTACAGGGGGTAAATCAATAAAATGATAGCATATTGAGTTTACGGTTCCCGGACCATCATTTTCTTTTTGGAGTTTTTGTTACCATGTTTCTTACCAGGCCCGATTTAGTTGAAATGAATGGGGTGGTTTTGTTTTTGTACGAATTGAATGTCCATCTCTCTGTTATTATTGGTGTTTTTCTTTGTGTCCTTGTCGGCTGTTGGTTAGAACAAAGCTTGGCTGGTGGGATTCACACAATCCGAAGAAGAGGTGATGTTTAAAACTGTTAAGAGATATTCTATTATAGAGGTGTGTGTGTGTGTGAGACATGGTTGGGACAGGGTGTTCTGTTGAGTAAGTGGATAAATATGTTGAATATCTTCGCCCTGTTTTCATTTTTACATGTCTCTGCATTGACTAGCGGGTGTTGTGCCGAGGTATTTTGACCTTTTGACTCCCATTAGCATGTTTTAAAAACAACCAATAAGGGTGTGTCAGCCACACCGAATGAACATGTCTTCTACAAGGCAGCACTTACCTTTTGGTGAATGCCCAGCATTAGGAACAGGCCTCTCTGTAAATGGACAGAAGTTCAGTACATTTGTGAATAAAAGCGTGAACTGATTTTCTCATGGCCTCAGATCCAGGATCATGTATTCCTTGGTATAGAATCTCTCCCCTCAGCCGAGGTATAGAGAGTGTGCATAAACTCATACGAGAAGTTAAAACTGCAAAAAATCCAATGGTTCAAAATCCCCCTTTGGATTGACCAGTGTATCAGAAGCTGATGATGCTGTGTTCCTCTTCCAGTCAGCACGAGTCACAAATAACACCCTAATGCCCAAACGCAGCAAACAAAAAAAAGAAACGTCCTCTCACTGTCAACTGCGTTTATTTTTCAGCAAACTTAACACGTGTAAATAGTTGTGTGAACATAACAAGATTCAACAACTGAGACATAAACTGAACAAGTTCCACAGACATGTGACTAACAGAAATTGAATAATGTGTCCCTGAACAAAGGGACAGTCAGTATCTGGTGTGGCCACCAGCTGCATTAAGTACTGCAGTGCATCTCCTCATTGACTGCACCAGATCTGCCAGTTCTTGCTGTGAGATGTTACCCCACTCTTCCACCAAGGCACCTGCAAGTTCCCGGACATTTCTGGGGGGAATGGCCCTAGCCCTCACCCTCCGATCCAACAGGTCCCAGACGTGCTCAATGGGATTGAGATCCGGGCTCTTCGCTGGCCATGGCAGAACACTGGCATTCCTGTCTTGCAGGAAATCACACACAGAACGAGCAGTATGGCTGGTGGCATTGTCATGCTGGAGGGTCATGTCAGGATGAGCCTGCAGGAAGGGTACCACATGAGGGAGGAGGATGTCTTCCCTGTAACGCACAGCGTTGAGATTGCCTGCAATGACAACAAGCTCAGTCCGATGATGCTGTGACACACCGCCCCAGACCATGACGGACCCTCCACCTCCAAATCGATCCCGCTCCAGAGTGCAGGCCTCGGTGTAACGCTCATTCCTTCGACGACAAACGCGAATCTGACCATCACCCCTGGTGAGACAAATCCGCGACTCGTCAGTGAAGAGCACAGTTCCTGGTGTAACTCGGGCAGTTGTTGTTGCCATCCTGTACCTGTCCTGCAGGTGTGATGTTCGGATGTACCGATCCTGTGCAGGTGTTGTTGCACGTGGTCTGCCACTGAGAGGACGATCAGCTGTCCTTCCTGTCTCACTGTAGCGCTGTCTTAGGCGTCTCACAGTACGGACATTGCAATTTATTGCCCTGGCCGCATCTGCAGTCCTCATCCCTCCTTGCATCATGCTTAAGGCACATTCACGCAGATTAGCAGGGACCCTGGGCATCTTTCTTTTGGTGTTTTTCAGAGTCAGTAGAAAGGCCTCTTTAGTGTCCTAAGTTTTCATAACTGTGACCTTAATTGCCTACCGTCTGTAAGCTGTTAGTGTCTTAACGACCGTTCCACAGGTGCATGTTCATTAATTGTTTATGGTTCATTGAACAAGCATGGGGAAACAGTGTTTTAAACCCTTTACAATGAAGATCCGTGAAGTTATTTGGATTTTTACAAATTATCTTTGAAAGACAGGGTCCTGAAAAAGGGGACATTTCTTTTTTTTGCTGAGTTTATATAGTGCACTACTTTTGAGGGGAGAAAAAAAAGGTTACCTTCTCTTTGAGGACGCTCTCTTCCTCTCATCTGTGCCAACAAAATGACCATCAGTCTGCTGTCCCCACTGAGAGGCAGTCATTCCTGAAGGAACTGAGAAATGGAAGCCAACAGTATGGAGTCTGAGGTGGCTGCTGTCGATGTGAGCTTCATGTGCACGGCAGAGAAATGTGTAGGAGGATAGCTTATACACTGACTGTATAGGTTCATATGTGTAGGTGGATGAAGCTATAGGTTCATATGTATAGGTGTACGAAGCTATAGGTTTGTGTGTATAGATATATAAAGCTCAGTATTTCATGCTCTTGGGAGTTGTTGCGTTAAGCTGTGATGAGGTACGGTGAATAATCCATCTATGGGAAAAATGCCCAAATAAAGAGGTCAATTTCTGCCTGAATTAATGTTGTCATTCATGATCCCTCTGGTGCAGGGACGGGCAACTTTGACGGGGGCCACAACAAATCTGAACTCATCACGAGTGGCCTCAGTGGCTCGCGGGTCTGCGCACCCACACCCAGACATGCTGTCGGAGCCGGCCCTAGCCTGTTGGGGGCCCTAAGCAACATTTTGTTGCAGTTACAAGCGTGTGACCATGCCTGTGTTTACACAGTTCTGATCTTTTTTCAACTGATTGGTCTTTTGACCAGATCACAGATCTTTTTCAGAGCTGATCTAATTGGTCAAAAGACCAATGAGTGAAAAAAATAAAATCATAATTGGTCTGCCAGTGTAAACACATGTCAGTTATGCTATAATTCTACCCTCCAAGTAGCAGACCAGTACCATAATGCTACCCTCCGAGTAGCAGACCAGTACCATAATGCTACCCTCCAAGCAGCAGACCAGTACCATAATGCTACCCTCCAAGTAGCAGACCAGTACCATAATGCTACCCTCCAAGTAGCAGACCAGTACCATAATGCTACCCTCCAAGTAGCAGACCAGTACCATAATGCTACCCTCCAAGTAGCAGACCAGTACCATAATGCTACCCTCCAAGTAGCAGGCCAGTACCATAATGCTACCCTCCAAGTAGCAGACCAGTACCATAATACTACCCTCCAAGTAGCAGACCAGTACCATAATGCTACCCTCCAAGCAGCAGACCAGTACCATAATGCTACCCTCCAAGTAGCAGACCAGTACCATAATGCTACCCTCCAAGTAGCAGACCAGTACCATAATGCTACCCTCCAAGTAGCAGCCAGTACCATAATGCTACCCTCCAAGTAGAAGACCAGTACCATAATGCTACCCTCCAAGTAGCAGACCAGTACCATAATGCTACCCTCCAAGTAGCAGAGCAGTACCATAATGCTACCCTCCAAGTAGCAGAGCAGTACCATAATGCTACCCTCCAAGTAGCAGGCCAGTACCATAATGCTACCCTCCAAGTAGCAGATCAGTACCATAATGCTACCCTCCAAGTAGCAGACCAGTACCATAATGCTACCCTCCAAGTAGCAGACCAGTACCATAATGCTACCCTCCAAGTAGCAGACCAGTACCATAATGCTACACTCCAAGTAGCAGACCAGTACCATAATTCTACCCTCCAAGTAGCAGACCAGTACCATAATGCTACCCTCCAAGTAGCAGACCAGTACCATAATGCTACCCTCCAAGTAGAAGACCAGTACCATAATGCTACCCTCCAAGTAGCACCCAGTACCATAATGCTACCCTCCAAGTAGCAGACCAGTACCATAATGCTAAGTAGCAGACCAGTACCATAATGCTACCCTCCAAGTAGCACCCAGTACCATAATGCTACCCTCCAAGTAGCAGACCAGTACCATAATGCTAAGTAGCAGACCAGTACCATAATGCTACCCTCCAAGTAGCAGACCAGTACCATAATGCTACCCTCCAAGTAGCAGGCCAGTACCATAATGCTACCCTCCAAGTAGCAGACCAGTACCATAATGCTACCCTCCAAGCAGCAGACCAGTACCATAATGCTACCCTCCAAGTAGCAGACCAGTACCATAATGCTACCCTCCAAGCAGCAGACCAGTACCATAATGCTACCCTCCAAGTAGCGGACCAGTACCATAATGCTACCCTCCAAGTAGCAGACCATTCTAAAGATGGTAAAAGATGTGCCGATTCTCTTGAAAACCAAACCTTTGCTGAATTAAATGACTGCAGTTAGCATCATGACACAACATGGATAATACGTTCAGTTGATGCCAGCCCTTTAAACATCACATTCATCACATAGAAAATATATCTCTGCAAAGGTCACTAGCTACTCAACATTAAACGAATGGTCCGTGTCTTTTCAGTTTTATATGTACACGTGCCAAAGATTGCAGGGACACCCCACATCATCAAAAGAGAGGAGGAAAAATACATTTTAAATGTTTTATTGTCACATACACCAGATAGGTGCAGTGAAGTCATCCATAGTAGCACAGCAGTGTAATGTGTTGTTCTACAGGGTCAGCCATAGAAGTACATTTTAGTCATTTAGCAGACGCTCTTATCCAGAGCGACTTACAGTTAAGTGAGTGCATACGTTTTCATACTGGCCCCCCGTGGGAATCAAACCCACAACCCTGGCGTTGCAAACGCCATGCTCTACCAACTGAGCTACATCCCTAATACAGCACCCCTGGAGCAAATTAGGGTTAAGTGCCTTGCTCAAGGGCACATCGACAGATTTTTACATAGTCTGCTGAAGTATTCAAACCAGCGACCTTTCGGTTACTGGCCCAACGCTCTAACCGCTAGGCTACCTGCCACTTCAGAATCAGAAATTCACTTTGTAGTTCTGTAAAGTTACTCAACGTTTGCCTCACGTGTCCCCATTTGTTTCTGATCAGACGAAAGGAGGTCTAATTTTCCACACTAGCAAGTAAGCTAATTAATTAAGTGAAGGGTCAATTAGAGGGCTGCTAATTAGCTTTGGAAAGTTGAAGGTTAATTTCGAGGAGAGATGGTTAGCTCATTAAGGAGAAGAACTGGAGTGGACATCTTTACCTCAGGTTGTGTCCCCATTCTCCAGAAGTATGCATGTATACACTGGTATACACACGTCAGGGGAAGGGTGGTCAATTGGGACGTGACCTTTGACTCCATTGAGGTCCTTGGACTTGGAGTTACTTCATTCTGCCATTTGCCAGTAGGGAGCAGTGGTCACCAGTAAATATGATAGAACTGAACTGGTATTTCTCTCCAAACAACATTAACTGAACTGGTTTTATTTCTCTCCAAACAACATTAACTGAACTGGTTTTATTTCTCTCCAAACAACATTAACTGAACAGGTTTTATTTCTCTCCAAACAACATTAACTGAACTGGTTTTATTTCTCTCCAAACAACATTAACTGAACTGGTTTTATTTCTCTCCAAACAACATTAACTGAACTGGTTTTATTTCTCTCCAAACAACATTAACTGAACTGGTTTTATTTCTCTCCAAACAACATTAACTGAACTGGTTTTTTTTCTCTCCAAACAACGTTAACTGAACTGGGTTTTTTTCTCTCCAAACAACGTTAACTGAACTGGGTTTATTTCTCTCCAAACAACGTTAACTGAACTGGTTTTTTTTCTCTCCAAACAACGTTAACTTATCTCTGAAACTGCAAATAAACCCAAACAATGACAGAGAAAGACTATCAGGTATTTAGGTCCCATTTTATTGGATAGTCCCCTGTAGATGGTCTATGTATGCTGGAACTAGCAACAACAACTCTATGCTTTGTGAGTGGGTGTGTTCTGTGTGGATTATGTGAGTGAGCTAATGATTGTAATGTCTGGAATGTGTGTAATGCTGGTGTGGCCTGTTGGGAGAGCTCTCCTCAGGGAGAACACATTAGGAGGTGGTTAGTCTCTCTGGTGTGGCCTGTTGGGAGAGCTCTCCTCAGGGAGAACACATTAGGAGGTGGTTAGTCCCTCTGGTGTGGCCTGTTGGGAGAGCTCTCCTCAGGGAGAACACATTAGGAGGTGGGTAGTCTCTCTGGTGTGGCCTGTTGGGAGAGCTCTCCTCAGGGAGAACACATTAGGAGGTGGTTAGTCTCTCTGGTGTGGCCTGTTGGGAGAGCTCTCCTCAGGGAGAACACATTAGGAGGTGGTTAGTCTCTCTGGTGTGGCCTGTTGGGAGAGCTCTCCTCAGGAGAAACACATTAGGAGGTGGTTAGTCTCTCTGGTGTGGCCTGTTGGGAGAGCTCTCCTCAGGGAGAACACATTAGGAGGTGGTTAGTCTCTCTGGTGTGGCCTGTTGGGAGAGCTCTCCTCAGGGAGAACACATTAGGAGGTGGTTAGTCCTCTGGTGTGGCCTGTTGGGAGAGCTCTCCTCAGGGAGAACACATTAGGAGGTGGTTAGTCTCTCTGGTGTGGCCTGTTGGGAGAGCTCTCCTCAGGGAGAACACATTAGGAGGTGGTTAGTCTCTCTGGTGTGGCCTGTTGGGAGAGCTCTCCTCAGGGAGAACACATTAGGAGGTGGTTAGTCTCTCTGGTGTGGCCTGTTGGGAGAGCTCTCCTCAGGGAGAACACATTAGGAGGTTGGTTAGTCTCTCTGGTGTGGGCCTGTTGGGAGAGCTCTCCTCAGGGAGAACACATTAGGAGGTGGTTAGTCTCTCTGGTGTGGCCTGTTGGGAGAGCTCTCCTCAGGGAGAACACATTAGGAGGTGGTTAGTCTCTCTGGTGTGGCCTGTTGGAGAGCTCTCCTCAGGGAGAAACCATTAGGAGGTGGGTTAGTCCCTCTGGTGTGGCCTGTTGGGAGAGCTCTCCTCAGGGAGAACACATTAGGAGGTGGTTAGTCTCTCTGGTGTGGCCTGTTGGGAGAGCTCTCCTCAGGGAGAACACATTAGGAGGTGGTTAGTCTCTCTGGTGTGGCCTGTTGGGAGAGCTCTCCTCAGGGAGAACACATTAGGAGGTGGTTAGTCTCTCTGGTGTGGCCTGTTGGGAGAGCTCTCCTCAGGGAGAACACATTAGGAGGTGGTTAGTCTCTCTGGTGTGGCCTGTTGGGAGAGCTCTCCTCAGGGAGAACACATTAGGAGGTGGTTAGTCTCTCTGGTGTGGCCTGTTGGGAGAGCTCTCCTCAGGGAGAACACATTAGGAGGTGGTTAGTCCCTCTGGTGTGGCCTGTTGGGAGAGCTCTCCTCAGGGGAGAACACATTAGGAGGTGGTTAGTCTCTCTGGTGTGGCCTGTTGGGAGAGCTCTCCTCAGGGAGAACACATTAGGAGGTGGTTAGTCTCTCTGGTGGGCCTGTTGGGAGAGCTCTCCTCAGGGGAGAACACATTAGGAGGTGGTTAGTCTCTCTGGTGTGGCCTGTTGGGAGAGCTCTCCTCAGGGAGAAACACATTAGGAGGTGGTTAGTCTCTCTGGTGTGGCCTGTTGGAGAGCTCTCCTCAGGGAGAACAAATTAGGAGGTGTTAGTCCCTCTGGTGTGGCCTGTTGGGAGAGCTCTCCTCAGGGAGAAACACATTAGGAGGTGGTTAGTCTCTCTGGTGTGGCCTGTTGGGAGAGCTCCTCCTCAGGGAGAAACACATTAGGAGGTGGTTAGTCCCTCTGGTGTGGCCTGTTGGGAGAGCTCTCCTCAGGGAGAACATATTAGGAGGTTGGTTAGTCTCTCTGGTGTGGCCTGTTGGGAGAGCTCTCCTCAGGGAGAACACTTAGGAGGTGGTCAGTCTCTTCTGGTGGGGGCCTGTTGGGAGAGCTCCTCCTCAGGGAGAACACATTAGGAGTGGTCAGTCTCTCTGGTGTGCCTGTTGTGAGAGCTCTCCTCAGGAGAACACATTAGAGTAGGGTGGGTCAGTCTCTCTGGTTGGCCTGTTGGGAGAGCTCTCCTCAGGGAGAAACACATTAGGAGGTGGTCAGTCTCTCTGGGTGTGGCCTGTTGGGAGAGCTCTCCTCAGGGAGAACACATTAGGAGGTGGTTAGTCTCTCTGGTGTGGCCTGTTGGGAGAGCTCTCCTCAGGGAGAACACATTAGGAGTGTGTTAGTCCTCTCTGGTGTGGCCTGTTGGGAGAGCTCTCCTCAGGGAGAACACATTAGGAGTGGTCAGTCTCTCTGGTGTGGCCTGTTTGGGAGAGCCTCTCCTCAGGGAGAACACATTAGGAGGTGGTTGTCTCTCTGGTGTGGCCTGTTGGGAGAGCTCTCCTCAGGAGAACACATTAGGAGGTGGTTAGTCTCTCTGGTGTGGCCTGTTGGGAGAGCTCTCCTCAGGAGGAACACATTAGGAGGTGGTTAGTCTCTCTGGTGTGGCCTGTTGGGAGAGCTCTCCTCAGGGAGAACACATTAGGAGGTGGTAGTCTCTCTGGTGTGGCCTGTTGGGAGAGCTCTCCTCAGGGAGAACACATTAGGAGGTGGTTAGCCCTCTCTGGTGTGGCCTTTTGGGGAGAGCTCTCCTCAGGGAGAAACACATTAGGAGGTGGTCAGTCTCTCTGGTGTGGCCTGTGGGAGAGCTCTCCTCAGGGAGAACACATTAGGAGGTGGTCAGTCTCTCTGGTGTGGCCTGTTGGGAGAGCTCTCCTCAGGGAGAACACATTAGGAGGTGTTATTTCTCTCTGGTGTGGCCTGTTGGGAGAGCTCTCCTCAGGGAGAACACATTAGGAGGTGGTTAGTCTCTCTGTGTGTGGCCTGTTGGGAGAGCTCTCCTCAGGGAGAACACATTAGGGGGTGGTAGTCTCTCTGGTGTGGCCTGTTGGGAGAGCTCCTCCTCAGGGAGAACACATTAGGAGGTGGTTAGTCTCTCTGGTTGTGGCCTGTTGGAGAGCTCCTCCTCAGGGAGAACACATTAGGAGGTGGTTAGTCTCTCTGGTGTGGCCTGTTGGGAGAGCTCTCCTCAGGAGAACACATTAGGAGTGGTTGGTCCTCTGTTACCCCTCTTCTACAGTATCCAGGCTGGTCCTCTGTTACCTCCTCTTCTACAGTATCCAGGCTGGTCCTCTCTGTTACCCCTCCTCTTCTACAGTATCCAGGCTGGTCCTCTCTGTTACCCTCCTCTTCTACATATCCAGGCTGGTCCTCTCTGTAACCTCCTCTTCTACAGTATCCAGGCTGGTCCTCTTGTTACCTCCTCTTCTACAGTATCCGGGCTGGTCTCTCTGTTACCTCCTTCTACAGTATCCAGCTGGTCCTCTCTGTTACCTCCTCTTCTACAGTATCCAGGCTGGTCTCTCTCTGTTACCTCCTCTTCTACAGTATCCAGCTGGTCCTCTCTGTTACCATCCTCTTCAAACAGTATCCAGGCTGGTCCTCTCTGTTACCTCCTCTTCTACAGTATCCAGCTGGTCTCTCTGTTACCCTCCTCTTCTACAGTATCCAGGCTGGTCCTCTCTGTTACCTCCTCTTCTACATATCCAGGCTGGTCCTCTCTTTTAACCTCCTCTTTTACAGTATCCAAGGCTGGTCCTCTCTGTTACCACCCTCCTCTTCTACAGTATCCAGGCTGGTCCCTCCTCTGTTACCTCCTCTTCTACAGTATCCAGGCTGGTCCTCTCTGTTACCTCCTCTTCTAACAGTATCCAGGCTGGTCCTCTCTGTTACCTCCTTTTCTACAGTATACCAGGCTGGTCCTCTCTGTTACCTCCTCTTCTACAGTATCCAGGCTGTCCTCTCTGTTACCTCCCTCCTCTTCTACAGTATCCAGGCTGGTCCTCTCTGTTACCTCCTCTTCTACAGTATCCAGGCTGGTCCCTCTCTGTTACCTCCTCTTCTACAAGTATCCAGGCCTGGTCCTCTGTGTTACCTCCCTCTTCTACAGTATCAGGCTGGTCCTCTGTGTTACCTCCTCTTCTACAGTATCCAGGCTGGTCCTCTGTGTTACCTCCTCTTCTACAGTATCCAGGCTGGTCCTCTGTGTTACCTCCTCTTCTACAGTATCCAGGCTGGTCCTCTGTGTTTACCATCCTCTTCTACAGTATCCAGGCTGGTCCTCTCTGTTACCTCCTCTTCTACAGTATCCAGGCTGGTCCTCTCTGTTACCTCCTCTTCTACAGTATCCAGGCTGGTCCTCTCTGTTACCTCCTCTTCTACAGTATCCAGGCTGGTCCTCTGTGTTACCTCCTCTTCTACAGTATCCAGGCTGGTTCTCTCTGTTACCTCCTCTTCTACAGTATCCAGGCTGGTCCTCTCTGTTACCTCCTCTTCTACAGTTTCCAGGCTGGTCCTCTCTGTTACCTCCTCTTCTACAGTATCCAGGCTGGTCCTCTATGTTACCTCCTCTTCTACAGTATCCAGGCTGGTCCTCTGTGTTACCTCCTCTTCTACAGTATCCAGGCTGGTCCTCTCTGTTACCTCCTCTTCTACAGTATCCAGGCTGGTCCTCTGTGTTACCTCCTCTTCTACAGTATCCAGGCTGGTCCTCTGTGTTACCTCCTCTTCTACAGTATCCAGGCTGGTCCTCTGTGTTACCTCCTCTTCTACAGTATCCAGGCTGGTCCTCTACGTCCCTCTCTGTGTCTCTGTGGCTGTGTTGACAGGAATGTTCACAATCCACTGAGCCTCCGCTAAGACAGTGGTTCTCAAACCTCTCCTCGGGGACCCCCAGACCTTTCACAATTATGTTGTAGCTCTGAACTAGCTCAACTGATTCCCCTAGTCAAGGGCTTGGTGATTAGTTGACAAGTTCAATCAGGTGTGCTAGCTCTGGAATAGATCAAATACATGGAACAGCTGGGGGTTCCCTGATGTGCTAAGGGATACAGCTAGAGCTTAATATCTCATCTCAAACACAGGGCTCAACTCACAGATCTCACAAACACAGGGCTCAACTCACAGATCTCTCAAACACAGGGCTCAACTCACAGATCTCACAAACACAGGGCTCAACTCACAGATCTCTCAAACACAGGGCTCAACTCACAGATCTCTCAAACACAGGGCTCAACTCACAGATCTCTCAAACACAGGGCTCAACTCACAGATCTCTCAAACACAGGGTCTCAACTCACGATCTCTCAAACACAGGGCTCCAACTCACAGATCTCTCAAACACAGGGCTCAACTCACAGATCTCTCAAACACAGGGCTCAAATCACATATCTCTCAAAACACAGGGCTCAACTCACAGATCTCTCAAACACAGGGCTCAACTCACAGATCTCTCAAACACAGGGCTCAACTCACAGATCTCTCAAACACAGGGCTCAACTCACAGATCTCTCAAACACAGGGCTCAACTCACAGATCTCTCAAACACAGGGCTCAACTCACAGATCTCACAAACACAGGGCTCAACTCACAGATCTCTCAAACACAGGGCTCAACTCACAGATCTCTCAAACACAGGGCTCAACTCACAGATCTCTCAAACACAGGGCTCAACTCACAGATCTCTCAAACACAGGGCTCAACTAACAGATCTCTCAAACACAGGGCTCAACTCACACATCGCTCAAACACAGGGCTCAACTCACATATCGCTCAAACACAGGGCTCAACTCACAATCTCTCCAAACACAGGGATCAACTCACATATCTCTCAAACAAGGGCTCAACTCACATATCTCTCAAACACAGGGCTCAACTCACATATCTCTCAAGTACAGGGCTCAACTCACATATCTCTCAAAGACAGGGCTCAACTCACAGATCTCTCAACACCAGGGCTCAACTCACAGATCTCTCAAACACAGGGCTCAACTCACAGATCTCTCAAACAGGGCTCAACTCACATATCTCTCAAACAAGGGCTCAACTCACATATCTCTCAAACACAGGGCTCAACTCACATATCTCTCAAACACAGGGCTCAACTCACATATCTCTCAAACACAGGGCTCAACTCACATATCTCTCAAACACAGGGCTCAACACACATATCTCTCAAACACAGGGGTCAACTCACATATCGCTCAAACACAGGGCTCAACTCACATATCTCTCAAACACAGGGCTCAACTCACATATCGCTCAAACACAGGGCTCAACTCACAGATCTCTCAAACACAGGGATCAACTCACATATCTCTCAAACACATGGCTCAACTCACATATCTCTCAAACACAGGGCTCAACTCACAGATCTCTCAAACCACAGGGCTCAACTCACAATCTCTCTCAAACACAGGGCTCAACTCACAGATCTCTCAAACACAGGGCTCAACTAACAGATCTACTCAAACACAGGGCTCAACTCACAGATCTCTCAAAACAGGGCTCAACTCACAGATCTCTCAACACAGGGCTCACCACAATCTCTCAAACAAGGGCTCAACTCACAATCTCTCAAACAAGAGGCTCACTACTCTCAAACAGGGCTCACTCACAGATCTCTCAAACACGGCTAACTAACAGATCTCTCAAAACAGGGCTCAACCACAATCGCTCAAGACAGGCTCAACTCAATAACACATCACACATCTCTCAACAAGGCTCACTCACATATAGCTCAACACAGGGCCAACCTACCTCAACACAGGGTCAACTCACATACGCTGAAACCAGTGCTCAAACAATCTCGAACACAGGGCTCAATCACAGTCTCAACTCACATCTCATATCTCTCAAACACAGGGGCCAACTCAAAGATCTCTCAAACACAGGGCCTCAACACAGATCGCTCAAACACAGGGCTCAAACAAGATCTCTCAAAAACAGAGATCAAACACACATTCTCTCAAACACAGGGCTCAAACTCACAGCTCTCAAACACAAGGCTCAACTCACAGTTATCTCAAACACAGGGCTCAACTCACAGATCTCTCAAACACAGGGCTTAACTCACAGATCTCACAAACACATGGCTCAAATCACATATCTCTCAAACACAGAGCTAAACTCAAAGATCTCTCAAATACAGGGCTTAACTCACAGATCTCACAAACACAGGGCTCAACTCACAGATCTCTCAAACACAGGGGGTAAACTCAGGTTGGCTTTGGATACCAGTCAGAGAAAATAAGTCCATAGATCAATGTAATGCCTTGTCTGTTAATCAGTGATAATGGTGTACCTGAAAAGCAACACATACTGTAAGGGAAAAATATTTTCAAACCTCAAGCTAACATCCTATAAATCTAGATGATCCTAAATCTATTCTGATGCAGTTCCAACCAACTGTGGTAATGTCCTACAGTAACATGTCTAATAGGTCACATTACGTCTCAGTTATATCAGCTTCACCTCACAGTGTTACAGTACTGACTACTCCCTGTATGACTCAGAAACTCACTCATTAATAATTAGAATAGAGAGTCCTTTTGAATGGACTTTAGACAGAGTAGTCCCTGTTCCTTTAGACTGAGTAGTCCCTGTTCCTTTAGACTGAGTGGTCCCTGTTCCTTTAGACTGAGTAGTCCCTGTTCCTTTAGACTGAGTAGTCCCTGTTCCTTTAGACTGAGTGGTCCCTGTTCCTTTAGACTGAGTAGTCCCTGTTCCTTTAGACTGAGTAGTCCCTGTTCCTTTAGACTGAGTAGTCCCTGTTCCTTTAGACTGAGTAGTCTCTGTTCCTTTAGACTGAGTAGTCCCCGTTCCTTTAGACTGAGTAGTCCCCGTTCCTTTAGACGGAGTAGTCCCCGTTCCTTTAGACGGAGTAGTCCCCGTTCCTTTAGACTGAGTAGTCCCCGTTCCTTTAGACTGAGTAGTCCCCGTTCCTTTAGACTGAGTAGTCCCTGTTCCTTTAGACTGAGTAGTCCCTGTTCCTTTAGACTGAGTAGTCCCCGTTCCTTTAGATGGAGTAGTCCCTGTTCCTTTAGACTGAGTAGTCCCTGTTCCTTTAGACTGAGTAGTCCCCGTTCCTTTAGACGGAGTAGTCCCCGTTCCTTTAGACTGAGTAGTCCCTGTACCTTTAGACTTAGTAGTCCCTGTTTCTTTAGACTGAGTAGTCCCTGTTCCTTTAGACTGAGTAGTCCCTGTTCCTTTAGACTGAGTAGTCCCTGTTCCTTTAGACTGAGTAGTCCCCGTTCCTTTAGACGGAGTAGTCCCCGTTCCTTTAGACTGAGTAGTCCCTGTTCCTTTAGACTGAGTAGTCCCTGTTCCTTTAGACTGAGTAGTCCCTGTTCCTTTAGACTGAGTAGTCCCTGTTCCTTTAGACTGAGTAGTCCCTGTTCCTTTAGACTGAGTAGTCCCTGTTCCTTTAGACTGAGTAGTCCCTGTTCCTTTAGACTGAGTAGTCCCTGTTCCTTTAGACTGAGTAGTCCCCGTTCCTTTAGACTGCGTAGTCCCCGTTCCTTTAGACTGAGTAGTCCCCGTTCCTTTAGACTGAGTAGTCCCCGTTCCTTTAGACTGAGTAGTCCCCGTTCCTTTAGACTGAGTAGTCCCCGTTCCTTTAGACTGAGTAGTCCCCGTTCCTTTAGACTGAGTAGTCCCTGTTCCTTTAGACTGAGTAGTCCCTGTTCCTTTATACTGAGTAGTCCCTGCTTTGTGTGGGGTCTAATTGAAGGAGTATGACCAGCCCATAGCCCTGATATGTTTAGCTTATAGTTTATTAGACAGCTACACTCTTAGAAAAAATAGGTTCCAAAAGGGTTATTTGGCTGTCCCCATAGAAGAACCCATCATCAGCGGTGGGCTGGCTTAACCGTGACTTTAGAGTTGACATATCCCCCTCGGTGTTAGTTCACGGTGTTCTCTGCAGAGGTAGGAGGGGACACAGGCAGACAGCAGGAGCCTCCTCAACGCTTCACCATCTCCCACTAACCACCATGCTCAACGCTGACATGACCAGCACTCGGGTAAGACTCACTGCTGAACTTTACACAGTAACTTAACTCAGTATCTTTAAGGTAGATGTAGCTTTATTCTACAGAAATGCTAAGCAAATGTGAGTTTGTTCTTCAACTCAAGAATTGGTCTGGCGTGTGACAAAGCTATCTGATTTTCTCGGAACACTCACAATTATCATGAGGTTGTAGGCAGCATTCCCCAGTTCGTGTGAGGGTAAAGGACCACTTGAAATTACTTGACTGAGAATTGAAGAGGTTGTGTTTTGGGCAGAGAGACAGGAGTGGATCAGATGCAACAAGCTATTTCATGGCAAATGTACACTTAATCAACAATTGACCTTAAAAACACAAACTGGGTTAATTTAAAAGACGTCTCTTGAACCAGTTTTAGTCAGATTACCACCCAAGCAATCATTAAACGTGTTTTCCTCTACCCAGAGCTGGAATTAATGCAACAAAATGCTATTTATATGTAAATAGCTTTCCGCACTAATATAATCTAACCGGTCCTGCTGGCTTGGGTTGAAAGAATGAATCATTACAACAACAACAACAAAAATACTCATTCTGATTAATAAGAATGTTTAGATTAATTCTCAGTTTGGAAACGTAATTTAAAGGTTATAAGCAATTTTCTGTCTCCCGGCTCTTCGACAGTAGATATGAGGACAACAGCAGCATCCTGAGCTGACAAAGAAACACTTCATTGGAAGGAACAAGAGGCTGGTGAGTGTGTTTACAATATATTGATATAAATTGATGCAAAAAAGTCTAAAGTTATGAGTTTGTATGTCTCTAAAGAAGCTATCCAATATCAGGACGTTCACAATATACACGTCTCTAGGGAAGTTGTACACATACTGTAGAATATCAGGATTTGGACGTACAGTACCTGTCAAAAGTTTGGACACACCTACTCATTCAAGGGTTTTTCTTTATTTTTACTATTTTCTACATTGTAGAATAATAGTGAAGACATCAAAACTATGAAATAACACATATGGAATCATGTAGTAACCAAAAAAGTGTTAAACAAATCAAAATAGATTTTACATTCTTCAAAGTAGCCACCCTTTGCCTTTGAAAATAGTAAAAATAAAGAAACCCTTGAATGAGCAGGTGTGTCAACTTTTGACTGGTACTGAACGTTGACGATAAACACGTCTCTAGGGAAGTTGTACACATACTGTACAATATCAGGATTGGATATACAGTGGGGAAAAAAAGTATTTAGTCAGCCACCAATTGTGCAAGTTCTCCCACTTAAAAAGATGAGAGAGGCCTGTAATTTTCATCATAGGTACACGTCAACTATGACAGACAAAATGAGAAAAAGAAATCCAGAAAATCACATTGTAGGATTTTTTATGAATTTATTTGCAAATTATGGTGGAAAATAAGTATTTGGTCAATAACAAAAGTTTCTCAATACTTTGTTATATACCCTTTGTTGGCAATGACACAGGTCAAACGTTTTCTGTAAGTCTTCACAAGGTTTTCAGACACTGTTGCTGGTATTTTGGCCCATTCCTCCATGCAGATCTCCTCTAGAGCAGTGATGTTTTGGGGCTGTCGCTGGGCAACACAGACTTTCAACTCCCTCCAAAGATTTTCTATGGGGTTGAGATCTGGAGACTGGCTAGGCCACTCCAGGACCTTGAAATGCTTCTTACGAAGCCACTCCTTCGTTGCCCGGGCGGTGTGTTTGGAATCATTGTCATGCTGAAAGACCCAGCCATGTTTCATCTTCAATGCCCTTGCTGATGGAAGGAGGTTTTCACTCAAAATCTCACGATACATGGCCCCATTCATTCTTTCCTTTACACGGATCAGTCGTCCTGGTCCCTTTGCAGAAAAACAGCCCCAAAGCATGATGTTTCCACCCCCATGCTTCACAGTAGGTATGGTGTTCTTTGGATGCAACTCAGCATTCTTTGTCCTCCAAACACGACGAGTTGAGTTTTTACCAAAAAGTTATATTTTTGTTTCATCTGACCATATGACATTCTCCCAATCCTCTTCTGGATCATCCAAATGCACTCTAGCAAACTTCAGACGGGCCTGGACATGTACTGGCTTAAGCAGGGGGACACGTCTGGCACTGCAGGATTTGAGTCCCTGGCGGTGTAGTGTGTTACTGATGGTAGGCTTTGTTACTTTGGTCCCAGCTCTCTGCAGGTCATTCACTAGGTCCCCCCGTGTGGTTCTGGGATTTTTGCTCACCGTTCTTGTGATCATTTTGACCCCACGGGGTGAGATCTTGCGTGGAGCCCAGATCGAGGGAGATTATCAGTGGTCTTGTATGTCTTCCATTTCCTAATAATTGCTCCCACAGTTGATTTCTTCAAACCAAGCTGCTTACCTATTGCAGATTCAGTCTTCCCAGCCTGGTGCAGGTCTACAATTTTGTTTCTGGTGTCCTTTGACAGCTCTTTGGTCTTGGCCACAGTGGAGTTTGGAGTGTGACTGTTTGAGGTTGTGGACAGGTGTCTTTTATACAGATAACAAGTTCAAACAGGTGCCATTAATACAGGTAACGAGTGGAGGACAGAGGAGCCTCTTAAAGAAGAAGTTACAGGTCTGTGAGAGCCAGAAATCTTGCTTGTTTGTAGGTGACCAAATACTTATTTTCCACCATAATTTGCAAATAAATTCATAAAAAATCCTACAATGTGATTTTCAGGATTTTTTTCTTCTCAATTTGTCTGTCATAGTTGACGTGTACCTATGATGAAAATTACAGGCCTCTCTCATCTTTTTAAGTGGGAGAACTTGCACAATTGGTGGCTGACTAAATACTTTTTTCCCCCACTGTAAGTTGATGATGCAGACAGTTTCAAGCTGTGAGAAAAATTGTACAACAGGTTTAAAAAGTTAGCTTCATAGGTACCAACTATATATATAACCCTGCTTCCTTCTCCATTTATCTTGTGGACAGGCCCTCTGATCAGTAGCACTTCCTTAAGATGCACCTCCCCAGGATCAAGAAGAGAACCCAGTCACCCCACAGAGAGACCGTCTCCCCTGCCCCCTCCTACTACTCAGAGCCAGTCTACCTGCAGCACCGCAAGGTAAAGTACAGGAACGGCAGCCAGCACGTCGTCTTCACACGGTTGATATTCTCTCTTCAAGAACACTCTGGAGTAAGGGTTTGGCGAAAAGCACAGACTTCTTGAAATGATCAATGCACAGCGGTTGATCGTTAGATCCCAAATTGACCCCTGTGTTATACCGTCTATGGCATCCCGTAGATCTGAAAAGATCGGATTGGTGTAAGCGATACGGGCTAGAGGTGGATTTGGGGTTCAGGCAGAGAGTCACGTGAACGTAAACCCCTGCGTTTTAATTTTGTTCAGGACGTGACCAGAGATCTGCCCCCGCTGCCTGGCGGAATGAGACGACGAGGCCTGGATGAGGAAGACGAGGAAGAGACGCTGAGCCTACGGAGCATGCCCGGTATGAGAAGCTCCCTGAGTCACGCCTCGAAGGTCAAAAGGTCATGGGGGTTCCCCAAGAGACACGTCGTCCCCGAGCTCAGACTGCCCCCTGTCACTAAGATTCATCCTGACCCCAGGTACTTCCTCGCTTGTTTTCTACTCCTCCTTTTATTGACGTGTTTCTATCAAGAGCACTCCTCGACACGCATCACTTCCTGTCCCTGAGGAAAAAACGCTTTGGATTGAATTTACATTAGCATATGGAGTCAATATAACACCATGTGTATACACTGAGCTTACCACACATTAGGAACACCTTAAGTCCTCAGAACAGCCTCAATTCGTCGGGGGCATGGACTCTACAAGGTGTCGAACGCGTTCCACAGGGATGCTGGCCCCATGTTGACTCCAATGCTTCCCACGGTTGTGGCAAGTTGTCTGGATGTCCTTTGGGTGGTGGCCCATTCTTGATACACACGGGAAACTGTTGAGCGTGAAAAACCCAGCAGCGTTGCAGTTCTTGACACAAACCGATGCGCCTGGCACCTACTACCATACCCTGTTCAAAGGCACTTAAATATTTTATCTTGCCCATTCACCCTCTGAATGGTACATATACACAATCCATGTCTCAGTTGCTTCAAGGCTTAAAAATCCTTCTTTAACCTGTCTCCTCCCCTTCATCTACACTGATTGAGGTGGATTTAACAAGTGACATCAGTAAGGGATCATAGCTTTCACCTGGATTGACCTGGTCAGTCTACAGTATGTAATGGTAAGAGCAGGTGTCCTTAATGTTTTGTGTACTCAGTGTATGTGTCTTTATGTTTGTCACAGAGGCAATCTGGAATTGAGGGGTACTGGCTACCTGAGATGTTCCGCATTTCCACCCATCATCAAATCTACCAGAACCCATGAGCCGCTGCGCCAGGAGAGACCCCCAGGTGGAGCTGGGTACAGGTTAGATACTTTTCTATAGTCTACATACAGAAATCATCCCTCCCCTGGTATAGTCTACATACAGAAATCATCCCTCTCCTGGTATAGTCTACATACAGAAATCATCCCTCCCCAGGTATAGTCTACATACAGAAATCATCCCTCCCCTGGTATAGTCTACATACAGAAATCATCCCTCCCCTGGTATAGTCTACATACAGAAGTCATCCCTCCCCTGGTATAGTCTACATACAGAAATCATCCCTCCCCAGGTATAGTCTACATACAGAAGTCATCCCTCCCCTGGTATAGTCTACATACAGAAATCATCCCTCCCCAGGTATAGTCTACATACAGAAATCATCCCTCCCCTGGTATAGTCTACATACAGAAATCATCCCTCCCCAGGTATAGTCTACATACAGCAATCATCCCTCCCCAGGTATAGTCTACATACAGAAATCATCCCTCCCCAGGTATAGTCTACATACAGCAATCATCCCTCCCCAGGTATAGTCTACATACAGAAATCATCCCTCCCCTGGTATAGTCTACATACAGCAATTGGTTTTTCACAGCTTTAGCTCCTCTAAATATGAGTGTCTTGTTCATTAAATTCATGAAGAAATGAAAAGAGAGGTGAAGAGGAGAAAGAAGTGCCTAGTCAATATCTCCGGCAGCAGACATAGGAGGTCTCATTTTCTGCTTATTAATGATTTAAAGGCTGGTGCTGCCTGAGGCAGGAGGAGAAGGGGGAAGCAGGGTGGAAAGAGGGGAGGCAGTGGGGAGAGTGGGAGGAAGGGGGGAGAGGGGGAGGCAGTTTGGAGGAGGGGAGGCAGTTGTGGAGGAGGGGGGAGGCAGGGGGGAAAGGGGGAGGCAAGTTGGGAGGAGGGGGAAGCAAGGGGGGAGGCCATGTGGGAGGGGGGGGGGAGGAAGGGGGGAGAGGGGGAGGCAGTTTTGGGAGGAGGGGGAGGCAGGGGGGTAGAGGGGGAGGTCAGTTTGGAGGAGGGGGGAGGCAGTGGGAGGAGGGGGGAGTGGCAGTTGGGAGGGAGGGGGGAGGCATGGTGGGAGGAGGGGGAGGAAGGGGGGGAGGTCAAGTTGGAGGAGGGGAGGAAGGGGGTGAGAGGGAGAGGGGGGATGAAGGAGGGGAGAGGAGGAGGCAGTTGGGAGGAGGGGGAGGCAGGGGGGAGAGGGAGGCAGGAGGGAGGCGGGAGAGGGAAGGCAGGGGGGAGAGAGGGAGGCAGGGGGAGAGTGGGAGGCAGGTGGAGAGGAGCTGTTGTCTCTGCCTCTCTCTGCTTTGCATAATGGTAAGACTGAATTCTCAGTCTCCATTCACATTTTGTCTATCACCTGTTGCTCTAGGCCTGAGAAGCAGGGATATGTTCCCCCTGGACCTCCAGAGAAGGAGGCTGTTGGTCTGAAGAAGCAGGGAGATGTTCCCCCTGGACCTCCAGAGAAGGAGGCTGTTGGTCTGAAGAAGAGTTTTAATAATAAGGAGGACCTCCTCAAAGTACCTGTTGTGACCACGTCCAAGATCATCTCTGATCCACCTCCGCCCAAGACCCAACGCATCACGTTCCACAGCCCCGTGGTGCAGGCCGTGTACCCCATCACCCCTGACAACGACACACAAACCAGGAAGCCAGAGGAAGATAGAAAACCACCGTATCCCAGAGTCCTCTCTTCTACATCCACCTGCGCTATATCTAACACCATCGGTCCTCAGAAAGTATACATATTCGAGCCACACCTTCTGAGAGATAACCCCCCTCCATACTCCTCTGAGTGGACCGATCCAAAGGCTTTAACCCAAGGAAGGACTGAGTGGACTGAACCAAGGGCTCCAACCCAGGGGAGGAGAGAGGTGCTGTTGATCAGACTGGGCATCACTTGGTCCAAGGCTGAGAGCAGCAGCAACCTGAGACAGCCACAGTCCCAGTCCCAGCTCCAGCGTTGCCCCATCCGTCCCCTGAAACCAGCTCTGAGAAGACTACCCATCCCCAACACAGGGAGGCTGAGGGGCTGGGGGAGACAGGGGACGACGTTGGGGTGTCTGTGGGAGGAGGAGGGGTGTCTCCCACCCCCGGTCCCAGTCCACCCCGTGTTACTGGAGCCCTTCACGGGGTGCGAAGAGCACCTCTGTCGCCAGCTCCTCCACTCCCCTACCCCCCTGGCTCAGCTTCTGGAGAAGGCCTCCAGAGGGAGACCGTATAGACAGACAGGCAGACAGACAGGCAGACAGACGAGTTAGACAGACAGGCCAGAAGACAGTAGACAGACAGGGTAGAACAGACAGCATACAGAGAGTATAACAGACAGGTAGAACAGACAGGCAGACAGACAGGTAGACAGACAGGTAACAGACGGTAGATAGACGGTAACCAAAGGTAAAGACAGAGGGAAAAAGGGAGACAGAGGGTAAACAACTAGACAGACAGGGAGACAACAGTAAAAACAGGGAACGACAGGGAACCCGGTAATAACGGGAACAACAGGTAGACAACAGGTAAAAAGGGAACAAGGGGTAAGACGACAGGTAGAAAAGGGAACGACAGGGAAACAGACAGGGAGACGACAGCAACAGGAGTATAACAGACGGGAAACAACCGGTAACAGACGGTAGACAGACTGACACGGCAACGAAGTAAGACAACGGGGGAAAAGAAGTAAAAGACGACAGGTAGACAACAGGCAACAAAAAGGTAACCAGCAGACAAAAGGGGAACAGACAGTAACAGACAGGCAGACGACAACAGGTGACAACAGGTAGACAGACAGTAACAGACAGGCGACAAAAAGGCAACAGACAGGTAGACAGACAGGCAGACAGACGGTAGCCGACAGGTAGAAGACGGTAACGACAGGGGGAGACAGACAGGCAGACAGACAGGGAAAACAGGTAACAACACAACGACAGGCAGCAGAAAAGGGAAGACAGACAGGCAGAAGACGGTAGACAAAGGTAGACAGAATTTTAACAACAGGGGAGACAACAGGCAGACAACGGTAACAAAATAACAACGGTAGCGAAGGCAGCAAAAGTAACAGACAGACTGCAGACAGACAGGTAACAGACGTAGACAGAATATAGACGACAGGGAACCAGCAGACAGACAGGTAACAGACAGAAAACCAACAACATAACAGACAGGGTAGATAAAAATAACAACAGACGCAACAAACGGTAGACAAAACAGACAGAAAACATACAGGCAAAAACAGGGAACAATAGCAAGATATAACAACTAACAACATCGACAGCAAACAGACATTTAACGACGGTAAACAAAAAACCAACAACGGCGACAAAATAACAACAACAGCAAAAGACGGTAACAACAGGTGACGAGAGTATAACAGACAGGTAAAAAACGGCCCCAACAGAAGGTAACAACAGTGCAGACGTAACAGACAGGGAGACCAACAGGTAGCAGACAACAGGCAGCAGACGGTAGACGACTTTGACAGAGGTATAGACCGGTGACAACCCGCAAAAGTAACGACAGGAAAAACAACAACGACAGTAGACGACAGGGAATAAAAGGTAGACACAACGGCAGACAACGGGAGACGACGGCAGACGCAGGCAAAAACAGGCAGCAACGTAGACAGCGGGAAAAACGGTGATCTCCCAGGTTCCTCAGGTGCATACCCTCCAGACAGACAACAGGTAATAGACAGGTGTCTCCCGGTTTCCCCAGGTTCATCCCTCCAAAAACAGACGGTAGATAGACAGTAGATAGACAGAGACAAAACCGGGGGATAACAGGTGATCTCCCAGGGTTTCCCGGTGCATACCCTCCAACAACGACCGGTAGACACAGGTAGAAAACGGGAACAGACAGGTAGAAAAAAGACGCATTTAAAAGACGGTAGACACAGGGTAGACGGGGCCCCCGGTTTTTGGGAATAGACGGGTGATCCCCGGTTTTCCCCGGTTTTCCCCCAAAACCCTCCAGACCCCCTGCAGTACTCTGCTAGCCCGTACCGTGCAGCTGACTGGATCTCAGGGTCCAGGAGGGGCTCTGCCCAGAATCACCATGACCAGACCAACTCCACCACCTTCATCACCATAAAACAGGGGTAATAAAAATAGATAGATAGATGATAAAAGATAGATTGATAGTGATAATAGATGATATAGATAAAAAAATAGTCTAAAAAAATAAAAGAAAAGTGTTTTGAGGGGAAGAGGGTAAGGTTGTTTTGTTAAATAATTGGAAAGAAGGAAAAAATTTGATAGTCAAAATCTCTTAAAAAAACTCATAAATCCCCAAAAAAAGCCCGGGGAACAAGGGGAAACCCAAACTTTTATTTCTTAGTACTTGGAAACAGCTTTAAAACTAATTCCCCCCTAAAAACATTCGTGGCCCATTTCCCCCAAATTTTCCTTTAAAAAAATCCCGGTTATTCTCATATAAAAAGGCTGTCCCAAAAAATTGGGAACCACCCTAACAAAGGGCCGGTCTAAACATGGGGCCATTCCCATTACAGGCCGTTCTAAAAATGGAACCATCTATATCAGGGCCCGTTTAACTGAACCCTCTATATACAGGGCCTTTTTAAACAGGAACCCGGATCTCCCTTCCTCACTCCCCCCGCCCCCTTCTTTTCTCTGCCCCGTCCGTGCGCTGCGGGCTCGGGTCCGGGGCTCTGCCCGTCCCTGCCGCCACTCCCCCCTTCTTCCCGCTGGCTTAAAATTAATTAATTTTTTGTTTTGTGTTTTTTTTGTTTTTTTTTCTTTTTTTTTTTTTTTTTTTTAAATTTTTGTTTTTTTTTTTGGAAAAAGTTAGGAAATGTTGCCCCCCCCCCCTCAAGATAGGCCCCTACGGGCCCCTTTTTTGGGGAACAGGGGAAACCCAAAGCTTGTATTTACTGGTAGATACTTGGAAGCAAGCTTCATAGATTCTGTATTATGTGCCACCGTTCTCTTAACATTAACATTCTGTAGTGAACCCTATTCCCTCAATATATGCCCGTTGACCAAAGGACTACCCAAGCTGTGAATTATTCTCACTAGGGTAGCTAGTTAGCTAGCTCACACAACTAATCCACTGAACACCAGCCCGTCACAGGCAGCCGGTCTGAAGGATATCCTGAGTCCCAGGGGTCCATGTCAATACAGGCCTTTCTAACAGGAAACCCATCTATATCAGGCCTTTTTAAAGGGAACCTCTATATACGGGCCGTTCAACAGGAACCATCTATATCCCCTGTTCTAACTGAACCACTATTACGGGCCCTGTTCTAACATGGAACCACTATTCAGGCCTGTTCAACAGGGAAACCATCTTTTTAACGGCCTGTTCTAACAGGGAACCCATCTATTCACCTTTCTAACAGGGCCCATCTATATAGCCTGTCAACATGAACCATCTATATACAGGCCTGTTCTAACATGGAACCATCTATATACAGGCCTGTTCTAACATGGAACCATCTATATACAGGCCTGTTCTAACATGGAACCATCTATATACAGGCCTGTTCTAACATGGAACCATCTATATACAGGCCTGTTCTAACATGGAACCATCTTATCCCGGCCTTTCTAAAACATGGAACCATCTATATACAGGCCTGTTCTACACCGAACCGTCAATCTTTAGGGGCGCTGAGACACAGCCCTGGGGGACTCCGCCTTCAGCACTGCTAATAAGGAGGATCATTGTTTTAGCCATACGGGCGTTCAGCCTGTCTGCTGAGAAAGCCCAATCCCAAAAATCATACTTTTTTCAGGGCCTCGGGGGCGTCCCCAAACGGTACCCTATTTCCTATAGCGTGCACTACTTTTGACCAGAGCCCTGTGGGCCCTGTATATGGACAGGGTACCATTTGGGACGCATGCCTAGTCTCTGTGTGTCTGGACTGACGATGCTGTGGGTTGTAGTGGTGTGAGAGAGAGTTGTTTGTTAGCTGTGACGAGACTGTAAAGTCTGTCAAATCTATGTCCTGTGTAGCTAGCTGGTACATTCTGTACTCCGTGACAAGTTGGCTTGTGAAGATCACTCTGTCAATGCATGACGTTTTTGTAGTTGTTGTTATCCTGACAAATCCTCTGTTTTGGAGAGCACCGTTTTATTCTGTATGCTGATTGTTATATTACCAAAGTAATATGTATCCCCCCCTTACATTTACATGTGTTGAATTGAGACAACGGTTTCTTAACCAGCATTCACTCAAATGTTTCTTTAAATTGTGTTTTTCTCTATTGAAGAAATAAACATTGACTTCAATGGGCTATAATGGACATCACATGTAGCATAATACACCAATGGTACAATATTCGGGAGGGAGGGATGGGAGGTAGGGGATGGAGTGGATTGGATTGGAGGAGAGAGATAGAGAGAGAGATATCGAGAGCAGACGCGAGTAGAGTATATATCTCGCTATTAGAGAGGATAGATCAGAGACCAGAGAGATGAGCGTCTCGCTCGATCTCGCTATCTATCTCTCCGCGATCCTCTACTATCTATCTACTCTCGTCTCGCCTCTCTATCGATCTCTCCTCTTCTCTCTCCTCTCGTCTCTCTCTCCTCTCTCTCCTCTCTTCTCTACGCGCTATCGCTCATGCTCTCTCGCTCTCTTCTCGTCTCTCTCTCTCTCTCTCTCTCTCTCTCTCTCTCTCTCTACCTCTGAGCGAGATGGAGATATACTCTCCCTCCCCCTGTGATTGGGTCAGTAACATAATGGCTCCCTCCCTGGTTTAACACTCTGGTGGTCTGGTCAGTCATCTGGTTAGTCATTAGCCAGCAGACTGGTCTCCCGGGGCCTGGGAGAAAGGCCCCCTACTGTGGACACAACATTCTCCACATTCCTGACTGGAACAGGGACAGGGTGTGGGCCCCTGCAACATGTCCTGGGTGGGAGGTGTAGGGAGCAGGGTGCAGGATGGGCCCCTATAACAGGGCTAGAGTTCGGGCCGGCCGATATATAGAATTCATTCGATTAATTCGAATGTGTGTTTTTTGCGCGATATTCCAAATGCCTGTATCGCAAGAATCAAGGTTTTGTTATTTGTGGTTTTTATGAGCGTTTGTCTGCTTGTTCTCCTATTGTCTTTTTTGTCTCTTTCCTTCCTCTGCGCTGCGTGCACCGCACCATTTACACCAGAGATCTGTATATAATGACGAGATGCGCGTCTCCGCCCTAACAATGGGAGTCGTTGTGCCAAAGGCGGAAAGGCAGGCGACAAGCTTAGGTCCAAAATAAGCCCATAGAAATGCATTGGCCTTATTTTTGACCGATTTTAGCCAGAGTAAAACCTCTTGCTTCGCCTCTTCCTCTATGGTTAACACACACACCAATCCTCTCCCCTGCCTCTCACGCCAACAAAGTTGAGCTATCACATCTTCATCTCTGAATAGAGGTTTCAACTCGCTATTTTGCATTTGAGGTTTGGTCCAACATAGTCGGTCATATGGACACCTAAACACATTGAACCATTATTTGACTGTAATTCGGAGAAGGTAACTTTTCTAACGATACCCTTTTTATGTCTCAACTAGTAAAATTGCGCGCAGAACAGACACTACTAAAACGAGAGTATCAATGAATATTCTTTCTCGACAATGAACTCAGTTTGTCGCGCTCGGCATTGGAGTGCCACGTACCACTAGCAGCATTTTAGCCAAAGACTTATACTAGCTGTTTTATAAATGTTTTATAAATGTGCCATATGCATAAAACACAATTATATAAGGAAATGGCAACTCATTCTGAGAAATAATGTAGGCCACTCGATTTCAACATCTGAACAAAGTGGACAGGCTAACATGCTTTTCAAACAGTTGGAGACGGACAGAAGGGTGTGTTCATAACAATTCAACTGTTCAACCTTGTTAGCTAACAAATAGATCCAAGTTGGCTAAACTTGAAATGTAAAGATTAGCTGGCTAATATCTAGCACGTGGGCTTGAGAGATTGTTGATGAGATCTGGGTTAATTTCCTATAGCCTAATGCCTGCTACAAGAAGTTAGTCATTATTAGTGAATGTGCATTATGCATGGTTCTAGTTAAATTATAACAAAAAAAGTGCATTTTCATAGACAGACTTGAAAGCCAGATCAGTGATTATTGAAAGCAAATATGCAAGTTAATATTATTTTATTTTGATAAAATAATGACATTATTTGTGAGTCTTTTTACATTTACGTCATTTAGCAGACGCTCTTATCCAGAGCGACTTACAGGAGCAATTAGGGTTAAGTGCCTTGCTCAAGGGCACATCGACAGATTTTTAACTTAGTCGGCTTGGGGGATTAGAACCAGCGACCTTTTGGTTACTGGCACAACGCTCTTAACCACTAAGCTACCTGCCGCCCTTCTTATGGCTGTGGAAGGCTTATATTTATCCTAGGTATAACTTCACATGCCCTGAATTCATTAGATTATTGCTGACTGTTTTAAATGCAGTGTATTTGACCTTTAACTGTACAACAAAGCTTATTTAGAGAAAACATAAAATAAATTGAGATATATATTGTGAATTGCCCATAAGTTTGAAAAAAATGACGTTTAGGCCATATTGCCCAGCCCTAGCTAGGGTGGGAGGTGTAGGGTGGACCCCTATAACAGGGCTAGGGTGGGAGGTGTAGGGTGGACCCCTATAACAGGGCTAGGGTGGGAGGTGTAGGGTGGACCCCTATAACAGGGCTAGGGTGGGAGGTGTAGGGTGCAGGGTGGACCCCTATAACAGGGCTAGGGTGGGAGGTGCAGGGGTGTAGGGTGGACCCCTATAACAGGGCTAGGGTGGGAGGTGTAGGGTGGACCCCTATAACAGGGCTAGGGTGGGAGGGTGTAGGGTGTAGGGTGGACCCCTATAACAGGGCTAGGGTGGGAGGTGTAGGGTGTAGGGTGGACCCCTATAACAGGGCTAGGGTGGGAGGTGTAGGGTGGACCCCTATAACAGGGCTAGGGTGGGAGGTGTAGGGTGGACCCCTATAACAGGGCTAGGGTGGGAGGTGTAGGGTGTAGGGTGGACCCCTATAACAGGGCTAGGGTGGGAGGTGTAGGGTGGACCCCTATAACAGGGCTAGGGTGGGAGGTGTAGGGTGTAGGGTGGACCCCTATAACAGGGCTAGGGTGGGAGGTGTAGGGTGTAGGGTGGACCCCTATAACAGGGCTAGGGTGGGAGGTGTAGGGTGGACCCCTATAACAGGGCTAGGGTGGGAGGTGTGTAGGGTGCAGGGTGGACCCCTATAACAGGGCTAGGGTGGGAGGTGTAGGGTGGACCCCTATAACAGGGCTAGGGTGGGAGGTGTGGGGTGCAGGGTGGACCCCTATAACAGGGCTAGGGTGGGAGGTGTAGGGTGGACCCCTATAACAGGGCTAGGGTGGGAGGTGCAGGGTGCAGGGTGGACCCCTATAACAGGGCTAGGGTGGGAGGTGTAGGGTGCAGGGTGGACCCCTATAACAGGGCTAGGGTGGGAGGTGTAGGGTGGAGGGTGGACCCCTATAACAGGGCTAGGGTGGGAGGTGTAGGGTGGGGCCCCTATAACAGGGCTAGGGTGGGAGGTGTAGGGTGCAGGGTGGACCCCTATAACAGGGCTAGGGTGGGAGGTGCAGGGTGGACCCCTATAACAGGGCTAGGGTGGGAGGTGTAGGGTGAACCCCTATAACAGGGATAGGGTGGGAGGTGTAGGGTGGACCCCTATAACAGGGCTAGGGTGGGAGGTGTAGGGTGTAGGGTGGACCCCTATAACAGGGCTAGGGTGGGAGGTGTAGGGTGGACCCCTATAACAGGGCTAGGGTGGGAGGTGTAGGGTGCAGGGTGGGCCCCTATAACAGGGCTAGGGTGGGAGGTGTAGGGTGGACCCCTATAACAGGGCTAGGGTGGGAGGTGTAGGGTGGAGGGTGGACCCCTATAACAGGGCTAGGGTGGGTGGTGTAGGGTGCAGGGTGGACCCCTATAACAGGGCTAGGGTGGGAGGTGTAGGGTGGGCCCCTATAACAGGGCTAGGCTGGGAGGTGTAGGGTGAGCCATATGAGCCCTGGTCAAAGTGGTGCACTATAAAGGGAATAGGGTGGGAGGTGTAGGGAGCAGGTGTAAATTAGTGCACTATATAGGGAATAGGGTTCCTTTTGATACGTAGCCATGGTCTAATAGTGGTTAACTGGGATGAATCCATTTCAAAGGTCCCTAACTATAACTATGGCTACAGTGGTGGGTGCCTGTCCACCTCTCTCCCTCCCTTTAGATCACACACCACCCGTGCCCTCCCCTTCCTGCCCTACAGTGTGTGGTATAGAGTTGGGAACCATTTAAAGCAAACTACACAGGACAGTGTGGTGTTATACATTTGATAGATAAAAATGATAATTGTATGATGTGAAATGACAATGTTGAGGTTTTCAAACGTTGAACTGTTATCATAATCTTCTCAGTGTTGTCTTGTCAAAGTTGCGCTAGCTGTCGATACAACGCTTAGCTTGCTGGAGCAGAAAAGAAGTCTAGCAAGCTGGTGGAAACAGATAAATGCTTTGCAGAATATACTGTGTATAATGACATGTTTTTCTCCCACACCTTAAAGCACTGTATTCTATACAAGCCCGGCTTTGGCTTGAAGCATGACAAGTATACTTTGTCCTCCATTTTCCACTTTTTGGTGTCCATGCAAAGTAGAGCAATAGCCCTATTAACTATTTTTCGGCTTTCACCAATCTGTACTGCTTGCTCTCTCTCCTTTTTTTCTCTCCTCTCTCATTCTTTCTCTCCCTCTTTTTCCTCTCAGTACAAACAGCAACACACTCTCCTGCACAAAGTGAATGGGGCTACTATGCTGGTCACTTTTTTCATCTGTCGAGTCCTCCTCTTCCCTTACCTCTACTACGTGTATGGCAGGTATGTCTCTCTGTCTGTCCCTCACTCTCTATCACGCTCTGCTTCCATGCTGAGCTTAAAGGACTGATGTGCGTGGTGATTTGGTCACATCTCTTATTTTTCTAACTCTTCTATCAGGGTTCGGGGCTTGTGAAGAGAGCAGCATTGTATTGGGCGGCTGCCAAGGGATAGTTCACCTACGTTTCATAATACTTTCATCATTTGGAGTCCATGTACTCTTAGGGCCAGATTCAGAGTTGAGATAAGCGCAAGGAACTCTGGCTTTTGCATGGATAATTTACAGTTGATGTCGGAAGTTTACATACACTAGGGTTGGAGTCATTAAAACTCATTTTTCAACCACTCCACACATTTCTTGTTAACAAACTATAGTTTTGGCAAGTCGGTTAGGACATCTACTTTGTGCATGACACTAGTAATTTTTCCAACAATTGTTTACAGACAAATTATTTAACTTATAATTCACTATCACAATTCCAGTGGGTCAGAAGTTTACATACACTAAGTTGACTGTACCTTCAAACAGCTTGGAAAATTCATGGCTTTGGAAGCTTCTGATAGGCTAATTACATCATTTGAGTCAATTGGAGGTGTACCTGTGGATGTATTTCAAGGCCTACCTTCAAACTCAGTGCCTCTTTGCTTGACATTTACATTTACACATCATGGGAAAATCAAAAGAAATCAGCCAAGACCACAGAAAAAAATATAGACCTCCACAAGTCTGGTTCATCCTTGGGAGCAATTTCCAAACATCTGAAGGTACCACGTTCATCCGTACAAACAATAGTACGCAAGTATAAACACTATGGGACCGCGCAGCCATCATACCGCTCAGGAAGGAGACTCGTTCTGTCTCCTAGAGATGAACGTACTTTGGTGCGAAAAGTGCAAATCAATCCCAGAACAACAGCAAAGGACCTTGTGAAGATGATTGAGGAAACGGGTACAAAAGTATCTATATCCACAGTAAAAAGAGTCCTATATTGACATAACCTGAAAGGCTGCTCAGCAAGGAAGAAGCCACTGCTCCAAAACCGCCATAAAAAAGCCAGACTACGGTTTGCAACTGCACATGGGGACAAAGATCGTACCTTTTGGAGAAATGTCCTCTGGTTTGTTGAAACAACAATAGAAATGTTTGGCCATAATGACCATCGTTATGTTTGGAGGAAAAGGGGTAGGATTGCAAGCCGAAGAACACCATCCCAACCGTGAAGCACGGGGGTGGCAGCATCATGCTGTGGGGGTGCTTTGCTGCAGGAGGGACTGGTGCACTTCACAAAGTAGATGGCATCATGAGGAAGAAAAATGTGGATATATTGAAGCAACATCTCAAGACATCAGTCAGGAAGTTAAAGCTTGGTCGCAAATGGGTCTTCCAAATGGACAATGGGCCTCATTCACCAATATCTACCTAAGAATTTTCTAAACTTTGTTCTTAATAAACTCCCTAAGAAAAGTCTACGTCGGATTCATGACATGTTCTTAAACAACAGAGTTGTTCGCACCCGTGTTCTTAGGATTGATGAATCCCACGTCTTCGTAATTGAAAGCGTGTGCCAGTTGTTCCTAATTAGCATAAGAAAACGCCCCTGAAATTCCCATATAAGGACATGACACTTCAGGGCCGTGTGCAAGAAAAGTTGGAGAATGTCCAAAAGATGCACAGACGGTGGTGGTCCACCGATCACCAAACGAAAAAGGAACTTCAGTAATTCTGAAATAGAAATTCTACTGCAACAGGTAAATGCCAAACGAGGCATAATATTTAGTAGTGTTTCCAGTGGTTTTAAAGCCACCAACAAAACGGAGGCATGGAAGGAGATCACGGATTCCGTGAACTCTGTTTCTGGACAACGTCGCTCAATTGAAGATGTAAAAAATAAATGGTTTGACTTAAAATCAGAGACCAAAAAATCCATTGCCAAACACGAGACATATACTGAGGGAATGGCCGGCAGGGAGGTAGCTCAGTTGATAGAGCATGGCGTTTGCAACGCCAGGGTTGTGGGTTCGATTCCCATGGGGTATGAAAATTAAAAAAAAGAATAATGTATGCACTAACTGTAAGTCGCTCTGGATAAGAGCGTCTGCTAAATGACATAAATGTAAATGTAATAAATGTGGAAACACCAGTGGCACATCATGAGATTCAACTGAACACCACTAGAGGGCGATACCGGACTACTGTGAACTGGGATATCTGCTAGACCACGCTCTTATCTGTAAACCAGGCCCAACACACCTCTAATGTACCTGAACCAACCGCTGTGTGTGCACGTGCACGTGTGTGTGATTGCGTCTGTGCTTGCATCTGTGTTTGTGACTGTGCATCCTTGAGAGAGGGCAAGGGCGAGGGAGAGAGACAGAGAGAGAGAGACAAAGAGAGGGACAGAGACATAGAGACAGAGAGGGACAGAGACATAGAGAGAGAGAGAGAGAGAGAGAGAGAGAGAGAGAGAGGGGGAGAGAGAGAGAGAGAGAGAGAGAGAGAGAGACTGTGTGTGTATGTTCCCAGTACTGCAAGCTTAGTTCCCCAGGCTAAACAATAGGAGATGATATTGAAGGCCCCGCAGGAGACACAGTGGGGTTGGTCTATGAGGCAGGAAATGAAGGGGAAAATATGGACAGGTGGGAAGATGGGGGAGGATTGAGGGGTAGAGGGATCAACGATTGCCTCAGCTTCAGAATGAGAATTTGGTGTGGGGCTCTCTGTCTGTTGAAGGCAGCACATGCAGTAAATAATTGACAACCACCAGTGTACCAGTGTAACGCTATTCATAGCCCTGGAATTCTGTTCATTACCATCAATCTATTCCTGCTCTAAATGGTTTCACACTGATATCAGTGGGTGTGTGTGTGTGTGTGTGTGTGTGTGTGTGTGTCAGTAGCACATCACTACAGGAGACACCACGACAGGCAGCCGTCGCGCTATCTGACGTAAGACAATGACGTGCTTCAGGCACGTCTTGAAGTAGTTTTCTTCCTATGAATTTGGCTGTAGATTTGACCGACCTATGACCCCGTCCCTGAAAGCTCAGACTCTCAGAAACATGTACCCCACTGTGCAAAAAAACGTGTGGAAGTCATTTTAACCAAATAATTCTATGTGATGACGTTGAATCAACATTGGAAAACTGATTGGGTTTGAAAAAAAAGTCATGAACTTAAGGGATGTATTTTTTTCTACCCAACTTGACATGGGGACATTCTTTGTTGATTTCACATTTAATTCACGTTAATTGACAACTTTAAGCTTTATGTTGTGGACTTACAACATCCTGTTTCATTGTTTTTTCTATTCAAACAGTGTGATTTTGAGAGTGATTATTGATTATTGGCATCAAACCATTGGGCATTTGTTTCGCAAACTCTGTACATACGTGGGATATACAGTGGGGAGAACAAGTATTTGATACACTGCCGATTTTGCAGGTTTTCCTACTTACAAATCCAGAAAATCACATTGTATGATTTTTAAGTAATTAATTTGCATTTTATTGCATGACATAAGTATTTGATACATCAGAAAAGCAGAACTTGATATTTGGTACAGAAACCTTTGTTTGCAATTACAGAGATCATACGTTTCCTGTAGGTCTTGACCAGGTTTGCACACACTGCAGCAGGGATTTTGGCCCACTCCTCCATACAGACCTTCTCCAGATCCTTCAGGTTTCGGGGCTGTCGCTGGGCAATACGGACTTTCAGCTCCCTCCAAAGATTTTCTATTGGGTTCAGGTCTGGAGACTGGCTAGGCCACTCCAGGACCTTGAGATGTTTCTTACGGAGCCACTCCTTAGTTGCCCAGGCTTTGTGTTTCGGGTCGTTGTCATGCTGGAAGACCCAGCCATGACCCATCTTCAATGCTCTTACTGAGGGAAGGAGGTTGTTGGCCAAGATCTCGCGATACATGGCCCCATCCATCCTCCCCTCAATACGGTGCAGTCGTCCTGTCCCCTTTGCAGAAAAGCATCCCCAAAGAATGATGTTTCCACCTCTATGCTTCACGGTTGGGATGGTGTTCTTGGGGTTGTACTCATCCTTCTTCTTCCTCCAAACACGGCGAGTGGAGTTTAGACCAAAAAGCTCTATTTTTGTCTGATCAGACCACATGACCTTCTCCCATTCCTCCTCTGGATCATCCAGATGGTCATTGGCAAACTTCAGACGGGCCTGGACATGCGCTGGCTTGAGCAGGGGGACCTTGCGTGCGCTGCAGGATTTTAATCCATGACGGCGTAATGTGTTACTAATGGTTTTCTTTGAGACTGTGGTCCCAGCTCTCTTCAGGTCATTGACCAGGTCCTGCCGTGTAGTTCTGGGCTGATCCCTCACCTTCCTCATGATCATTGATGCCCCACGAGGTGAGATTACATTTACATTTTAGTCATTTAGCAGACGCTCTTATCCAGAGCGACTTACAGGAGCAATTAGGGTTAAGTGCCTTGCTCAAGGGCACATTAACGTCATTTAGCAGACGCTCTTAGCCAGAGCGACTCACAAATTGGTGCGTTCACCCTATAGCCAGTGGGATAACCACTTTACAATTTGGGGGGGGGGGGGGGGGGGGGGGGGGGGGGGGGTTAGAAGGAACACTTTATCCTATCCCAGGTATTCCTTAAAGAGGTGGGGTTTTCAAATGTCTCCGGAAGGTGGTGAGTGACTCCGCTGTCCTGGCGTCGTGAGGGAGCTTGTTCCACCATTGGGGTGCCCAGAGCAGCGAACAGTTTTGACTGGGCTGAGCGGGAGCTATGCTTCCGCAGAGGAAGGGGAGCCAGCAGGCCAGAGGTGGATGAACGCAATGCCCTCGTTTGGGTGTAGGGACTGATCAGAGCCTGAAGGTACAGAGGTGCCGTTCCCCTCACTGCTCCATAGGCAAGCACCATGGTCTTGTAGCGGATGCGAGCTTCAACTGGAAGCCAGTGGAGTGTGCGGAGGAGGGGGGGGTGACGTGAGAGAACTTGGGAAGGTTGAAACACCAGACGGGCTGCGGCATTCTGGATGAGTTGTAGGGGTTTAATGGCACAGGCAGGGAGGCCAGCCAACAGCGAGTTGCAGTAGTCCAGACGGGAGATGACAAGTGCCTGGATTAGGACCTGTGCCGCTTCCTGTGTAAGGCAGGGTCGTACTCTCCGAATGTTGTAGAGCATGAACCTGCAGGAGCGGGTCACCGCCTTGATGTTGGCGGAGAACGACAGGGTGTTGTCCAGGGTCACGCCTAGGCTCTTCGCACTCTGGGAGGAGGACACAGCGGAGTTGTCAACCGTGATGGCGAGATCATGGAACGGGCAGTCCTTCCCCGGGAGGAAGAGCAGCTCCGTCTTGCCAGGGTTCAGCTTGAGGTGGTGATCCGTCATCCATACTGATATGTCTGCCAGACATGCAGAGATGCGATTCGCCACCTGGTTATCAGAAGGGGGAAAGGAGAAGATTAGTTGTGTATCGTCAGCGTAGCAATGATAGGAAAGGCCATGTGAGGATATGACAGAGCCAAGTGACTTGGTGTATAGGGAGAAAAGGAGAGGGCCTAGAACTGAGCCCTGGGGGACACCAGTGGTGAGAGCACGTGGTGCAGAGACAGCTTCTCGCCACGCCACTTGGTAGGAGCGACCGGTCAGGTAGGACGCAATCCAGGAGTGAGCCGCGCCGGAGATGCCCAGCACGGAGAGGGTGGAGAGGAGGATCTGATGGTTCACAGTATCAAAGGCAGCAGACAGGTCTAGAAGGACAAGAGCAGAGGAGAGAGAGTTAGCTTTTAGCAGTGCGGAGAGTCTCCGTGACACAGAGAAGAGCAGTCTCAGTTGAATGACCAGTCCTGAAACCTGATTGGTTTGGATCAAGAAGGTCATTCTGAGAGAGATAGCAAGAGAGTTGGCTAAAGACGGCACGCTCAATAGTTTTGGAAAGAAAAGAAAGAAGGGATACTGGTCTGTAGTTGTTGACATCAGTGGGGTCGAGTGTTGGTTTTTTGAGAAGGGGAGCAACTCTCGCTCTCTTGAAGACGGAAGGGACATGGCCAGCTGTCAAGGATGAGTTGATCAGCGAGGTGAGGTAGGGGAGAAGGTCACCGGAGATGGTCTGGAGAAGGGAGGAGGGGATGGGGTCAAGCGGGCAGGTGTTGGGCGGCCTGCAGTCACAAGTCGCAGGATTTTATCTGGAGAGAGAGGGGGAGAAAGAAGTCAAAGCATAGGGTAGGGCAGTGTGAGCAGGACCAGCAGTGTCATTAGACTTAACAAACGAGGATCGGATGTCGTCAACCTTCTTTTCAAAGTGGTTGACGAAGTCATCCACAGAGAGAGAGGAGGGGGGGGGGGGGGGGGGGGGAGGATTCAGGAGGGAGGAAAATGTGGCAAAGAGCTTCCTAGGGTTAGAGGCAGATGCTTGGAATTTAGAGTGGTAGAAGGTGGCCTTAGCAGCAGAAACAGATGAAGAAAATGTAGAGAGGAGGGAGTGAAAAGATGCCAGGTCGGCAGGGAGTTTAGTTTTCTTCCATTTCCGCTCCGCTGCCCGGAGCTCTGTTCTGTGAGCTCGCAATGAGTCATCAAGCCACGGAGCTGGAGGGGAGGACCGAGCCGGCCGGGAGGATAGGGGACACAGAGAGTCAAAGGATGCAGAAAGGGAGGAGAGGAGGGTTGAGGAGGCAGAATCAGGAGATTGGAGGGAGAAGGATTGAGCAGAGGGAAGAGATGATAGGATGGAAGAGGAGAGAGTAGTGGGAGAGAGAGAGCGAAGGTTGCGGTGGCGCATTACCATCTGTGTAGGGGCAGAGTGAGTAGTGTGGGAGGAGAGCGAGAGAGAAAAGGAAACAAAGTAGTGGTCGGAGACATGGAGGGGAGTTGCAGTGAGATTAGTAGAGGAGCAGCATCTAGTGAAGATGAGGTCAAGCGTATTGCCTGCCTTGTGAGTAGGGGGGGACGGTGAGAGGGTGAGGTCAAAAGAGGAGAGGAGTGGAAAGAAGGAGGCAGAGAGAAATGAGTCAAATGTGGACATAGGGAGGTTGAAATCCCCCAAAACTGTGAGGGGTGAGCCATCCTCAGGGAAGGAACTTATCAAGGCGTCAAGCTCATTGATGAACTCTCCAAGGGAACCTGGAGGGCGATAGATGACAAGGATATTAAGCTTAAATGGGCTAGTGACTGTGACAGCATGGAATTCAAATGAGGAGATAGACAGATGGGTTAGGGGAAAAATTGAGAATGTCCACTTGGGAGAGATGAGGATTCCTGTACCACCACCCCTCTGACCAGATGCTCTCGGGTATGCGAGAACACATGGTCAGACGAGGAGAGAGCAGTAGGAGTAGCAGTGTTTTCAGTGGTGATCCATGTTTCCGTCAGCGCCAGGAAGTCGAGGGACTGGAGGTTGGCATAGGCTGGGATGAAGTCAGCTTTGTTGGCAGCAGAACGGCAGTTCCAGAGGCTGCCTGCGACCTGGAACTCCACGTGGGTGGTGCGCTAGCATGGAGCCCCAGACCGAGGTGATTGACCGTCATCTTGAACTTCTTCCATTTTCTAATAATTGAGCCAACAGTTGTTGCCTTCTCACCAAGCTGCTTGCCTATTGTCCTGTAGCCCATCCCAGCCTTGTGCAGGTCTACAATTTAATCCCTGATGTCCTTACACAGCTCTCTGGTCTTGGCCATTGTGGAGAGGTTGGAGTCTATTTGATTGAGTGTGTGGACAGGTGTCTTTTATACAGGTAACGAGTTCAAACAGGTGCAGTTAATACAGGTAATGAGTGGAGAACAGGAGGGCTTCTTAAAGAAAAACTAACAGGTCTGTGAGAGCCGGAATTCTTACTGGTTGGTAGGTGATCAAATACTTATGTCATGCAATAAAATGCAAATTAATTACTTTAAAAATCATACAATGTGATTTTCTGGATTTTTGTTTTAGATTCCGTCTCTCACAGTTGAAGTGTACCTATGATAAAAATTACAGACCTCTACATGCTTTGTAAGTAGGAAAACCTGCAAAATCGGCAGTGTATAAAATACTTGTTCTCCTCACTGTATAAACATAGCTAACCAAACAACAGTCTATTGCTATAGGTGCATGGTGCGCACTTGAATTAAAAGGTAACTACACAAAATAATTACATTCTTAGATTTTTCCCAGATCTCAAAAGTGGTCTCCTGATGTGGTTTAAGCATTGTTGTGGACTTAGAACATCCGATTTTGTTGTTTTTCTATTACAAAAGTGTGATTTGAGATCGAAATCCCCCAGAGGTCAAGGAGTCTGAGACAGAGGTCAAGGAGTCTGAGACAGAGGTCAAGGAGTCTGAGACAGAGGTCAAGCCAACCTCTGACAGAGAGGTAGATGCCGATCCCAACGGGGAGACAATGAGCTCAGAGAGGAACCCCCAGTGAATGGCAGACGTCCATTGTTCAGCAGGCCGTTCAAAGACTGGTTCAACAGGCCAAAGCAAGACGCCAAGTCAAAGAGAAGTGATGATGAGAGCAATAGTGACAAAGAGAAGTCTGATAGGAAAGAAAGGAAGGTGAATAAATTAGTCGGATAGCAACGAACAGACTAACAGAACAAAAAGACAGACTAACAGAACACAAAGAACAGACTAACAGAACACAAAGAACAGACTAACAGAACACAAAGAACAGACTAACAGAACACAAAGAACAGACTAACAGAACACAAAGAACAGACTAACAGAACACAAAGAACAGACAAACAGAAGACAACAAATGGAATATAAGTGCCTGAGTGAATCCAAAACCAAGCCAAGCCCAGACCTATAGCCACGAAGAGACTACCTACTGGATGCAACAACAAATAGACAATAGAGTTTGTCTTGGGTTTCCAGCTCTGGTTGATCTCAGATGGAATGATATTTACTGATGTTGAATTGTGTTATCAACAGATGTAGGTTCTGCATTGGACAGCTCCATCTGTGCCACTGACTTAGTCTGGCTTTAATTCCAGTTAGTCTACTAATAAAGCCAGACTAAGTCAGTGGCAAAGATGGAATTATCCAAGCAGAACATACTGTACATCTCCTTCAAAAGTAGATTTTTTTTACTAAACAAAGATACAAACAACATGATAATGACAGTGACAAGACAACCATAAAAACAACACGATAATGACAGTGACAAGACAACCATAAAAACAACACGATAATGACAGTCACAAGACAACCATAAAAACAACACGATAATGACAGTGACAAGACAACCATAAAAACAACACGATAATGACAGTGACAAGACAACCATAAAAACAACACGATAATGACAGTCACAAGACAACCATAAAAACAACACGATAATGACAGTGACAAGACAACCATAAAAACAACACGATAATGACAGTGACAAGACAACCATAAAAACAACACGATAATGACAGTCACAAGACAACCATAAAAACAACACGATAATGACAGTCACAAGACAACCATAAAAACAACACGATAATGACAGTGACAAGACAACCATAAAAACTACACGATAATGACAGTCACAAGACAACCATAAAAACAACACGATAATGACAGTCACAAGACAACCATAAAAACAACACGATAATGACAGTGACAAGACAACCATAAAAACTACACGATAATGACAGTCACAAGACAACCATAAAAACAACATGATAATGACAGTGACAAGACCACCATAAAAACAGAGGATGATTGACATGACAATACTCAACCAGACAGACACACAACAACATTTTGGACAAGACAGTTATCAGTAATCCCATGGCGTAGCCTAATGCAATAAAACATCAGGTCAAATATTGTTTACTTACATTCCATGGCATATGGAGCATTTTGCCCTTATAGTAACATATATTAATTTGAATTCATATTGTTCAATCAAATGTCGATATTTGGTTGTGTTGATAACCAAAAACAATTCAATATCACTTTTGAAATAGAGTAAATAGTGTATTAACCTGTCTCCAGCTCAACCAGGAGTTAAAGACTGGGATTAAGCCAGTGGCTCAGATGGAACTATCCAAGCAGTAGATACAGCTCCTTTAAATGTCGATATTTGGTTGTATTGACAACCAAACACAATTCAATATTACTACAAAGGGAAGCACAGCCGCGAGCTGCCAAGGCAAGCAACACTGAAGCATGCATGAGAGCACCTGCTGTTCCGGATGACTGTGTGATCACGCTCTCCGTAGCCGATGTGAGTGAGACCTTTTTAAACAGGTCAACATTCACTAGGCCGCAGGGCCAGACGGATTACCAGGACGTGTACTCCGAGCATGCGCTGACCAACTGGCAAGTGTCTTCACTGACATTTTCAACCTGTCCCTGGCCGAGTCTGTAATACCAACATGTTTCAAGCAGACCACCATAGTCCCTGTGCCCAAGAACACTAAGGTAACCTGCCTAAATGACTACCGACCCGTAGCACTCACATCTGTAGCCATGAAGTACTTTGAAAGGCTGGTCATGGCTCACATCAACACCATTATCCCAGAAACCCTAGACCCACTCCAATTTGCATACCGCCCCAACAGATCCACAGATGATGCAATCTCTATTGCGCTCCACACTGCCCTTTCCCACCTGGACAAAAGGAACACCTACGTGGTAATGCCATTACAGTTTTTTCCAACTGCTTTACACACGTTTTCAAAACTATGTCGCCTTTTTTCAAAACTCTACACACAATTCCCATAACTGCACACACAAAATGCAAAATGCCTCACATCTCCTTCAAAATGTAACACTTCATTCAAAATGCCATAAACACATGTCAGAATGAAGCATTTGCATCAAATGGCAAACACTACTTTCATAATAGTACATTTTTGGATATACCATGTAAACACTGTTGTTCTAAATCTAAAGCTCTTTGGTCTTTCATAGGCTTATATCTACATTTCAATACAATGTTCTACAGTGAAAGTAATCTGCTGAGAAGGGTAACAAGTACACTGTAAACACCAATGCAATGTAGAAACAGAAAATATTTATTAGGCCAAACATTACTGTTGTATACAGTAGCATACAACAAAACCATAAACATATGTAAACCAAAAGTATATTCTTTAGAATACAGTAAAGAACACAATTGTGTGTGGGGGGTCCCGGGGGTGCAGTCCAGGAAATGGTGGGGGGGGGGGGGGGGCAGTCACCAGTGCTAAGCTACGCTTCATCTCTTCTCCAGGCTGGGTCTGGCCACAATACTTCGTCCACATCACAAGATACGTTTTCTCTTGCCAAACATCGAGGGAAGTATCTCGTAGCATGACGTATCCAACCTTGGACAGAGGCAACCTCTATGTCCCCACATGCGTCCTCCATTGCCTGGAGATGCGGCATGCGGGCATAGGGTTGGCAATCATACACTTTCCAGCGCCAGGCTGAGAAGAATTCCTCTATGGTATTTCGAAAAGGTGAATATGGGGGTGGGTACAAAACTACAAATTGTGGATGGGTGGCAAACCAGTTTTGGACCAGAACAGCCCGGTGAAAACTAACATTGTCCCATATAACCACAAATCTAGCAGGCTCCTGATCTGGATCAGGGACAAGCATTGTGTAAATTGCATCCAGAAAAGTGAGCATATGGCCGGTGTTGTACGGACCCAGTGTGGCATTGTGATGGAGGACCCCGTTTTGAGTGTTGGCAACACACATAGTTATATTACCCCCCACGCTGTCCAGGGACATTGGTAATTGCCCTCTGTCCTATTACATTTCTTCCGCGCGCCTGGTTTTGGTGAGGTTGAAGCCAACCTCATCCACATAAATAAATTCATGGCGAATTACATGGGCATCCATCTCCAATACTCTCTGTAACAGACAGAAGGATATACAGATGAGTAAATATGGTATGTCTGAAGTACTGGAAGTAGTGTTGCATACATACCTCTACAAAGTCATGTCGCAGATTCTTGACTCTGTCAGAGTTTCTCTCAAATGGCACCTTGTAAAGTTGTTTCATCGTCACTTGGTGCCGTTGGAGGATGCGTTGTATGGTCGACAGGCTTACAGCATTGATGTTGTTAAATATGGTGTCATTATTCAAGATATGCTCTCTTATCTCTCGAATCCTAATTGCATTGTTGGCCAAAACCATATTTGTAATTGCAGTCTCTTGTACATCTGTAAACAAGCGTCCTCATCCTCCATGATGTCTTTGCCTTTCCACTCTGTACAGAATTCAAACACAGTATGTGTTCAGCATAGGAACTATAAACAATGTACACAAAAATGTAGTACAGCATGATAACCAACCTCATTCATTCAATGCAGTGCAGTAAATGGATGGCTTAGAGTTACAAGTGTTTATGCAATACTATGCAGTCATACGTATTTTACAGTACATTACTGTAATGCTAAAATAGTCATTAGATAGTTGCATACCTGTTCTCATTTCTGAAGGTTCGAATTATGGACGCCACTGTAAATCGACTCAAGTTGGGCTGGACTCTCAGTCCAGCCTCTCTCATGGTCAAACCGTGGTTGATCACATGATCAACAAGTGTTACCCTAATCTCATCAGAGATGGCTCTCCTTCCTTCTCTTCTTTGCCGTCGTCCTCTTCTTCCTCTTCCTCTTCCTCTTCCTCTACCTCCTACTCCTCCTCTTCCAACTATTCGTCTTTGAATTTGTCCTCGTTGTTGTCCCCTGCCTCTCCCTCCTACTCCTCTTGCTCTCTGTCCATTGTTGGCATCCATTGTTCAAAACAGTCCTATACTACAGTAAAGCAGTGATTGGTTAGTGATCAGTTAAGCAATTAGTGTTTGAACATGTGAGGAGAGTGTGTTTGACCTGGTGAATAAGTGTAGCATTTTGATTGGTTGTGTTTGGAAAAGGAAAGCAAGTCACTTCCTGTTAGATTTCTGTGTTTTAGGGAGGAGGTCAGAGACCTGGCCATGTGGTGCCAGGATAACAACCTCTCCCTCAACGTGATCAAGACAAAGGAGATGATTGTGGACTATAAGAAAAAGAAGAGGACCGAGCACGCCCCCATTCTCATCGACGGGGCTGTAGTGGAGGAGGTTGAGATCTTCAAGTTCCTTGGTGTCCACATCACCAACAAACTATCATGGTCCAAACACACCAAGACAGTCGTAAAGAAGGCATGACAAAGCCTATTCCCCCTCAGGAGACTGAAAAGATTTGGCATGGGTCCTCAGATCCTCAAAAGGTTATACAGCTGCACCATCGAGAGCGTCCTGACTGGTTGCATCACTGCCTGGTATGGCAACTGCTCGGCCTCCGACCGCAAGGCACTACAGAGGGTAGTGCGTACGGCCCAGTACATCACTGGGGCCAAGCTTCCTGCCATCCAGGACCTCTATACCAGGCGGTGTCAGAGGAAGGCCCTCAAAATTGTCAAAGACTCCAGCCACCCTAGTCATAGACTGTTCTCTCTGCTACCGCACGGCAAGCAGTACCGGAGCGCCAAGTCTAGGTCCAAAAGGCTTCTCAACAGCTTCTACCCCCAAGCCATTAGACTCCTGAACAGCTAATCAAATGCCTACCCGGACTATTTGCATTTCACTGTAAGGTCAACACCTTGTTGTATTCGGCACAAGTGACAAATACAATTTGATTTGATTTGAATATTACTTTTTTTAATACAGTAAATAGCATAAAATTAGGACTATCTTACAAACTAATGTAACGTTCAACCTTTAAAATAAGTAACATCCATGGCATCATTTGGAGGATACTGTAACTACCTGAAGACATTTCTTCTTCTGTCATCTTCTAAAGTGTGCATGTTCCAGAGAGGTCATAGGTCGTCGCAGGTCTTTGGTCTCAACTGCTGTAATAATAATCTGTCAGAATCTCGAACGGCATTGATCACTTGCACCGTGTACTTTTAACGTCATCTCAACTGCAATCCCTGTCGTTTGGTTGTGCTATTAGATGAAGCACGGTGATAACACATTAAGCTGTTGGTATAAATAAAACGAAATATCTGACATTGTCTTCCCATTTGAACTTTGCTGCACTTTTAGATGGTTGAAAGCAAAGTGATAACACATTGGAAATTCAACTAACTTTTGGCTGTCTTTTTGATTGGGTGAATATAGGATGTAATCTCATTTATCAACTTCTAAATCAAATATTATCCACGCTGAAATGACGTGGTACGGCCCAGTGGGTATTTAATTTGGTTGTTTATTAGAAGACTCTTTCATTGATCCTTAAAGCTCTAAACTGTGCTTTTATTTGACAATGTGTGAAAGAGGGGAAGATCTTGAGGGAGGCTGCATCCAGGGGTGGAGGGGAAGATCTTGAGGGAGGCTGCATCCAGGGGTGGAGGGGAAGATCTTGAGGGAGGCTGCATCCAGGGGTGGAGGGGAAGATCTTGAGGGAGGCTGCATCCAGGGGTGGAGGGGAAGATCTTGAGGGAGGCTGCATCCAGGGGTGGAGGGGAAGATCTTGAGGGAGGCTGCATCCAGGGGTGGAGGGGAGATCTTGAGGGAGGCTGCATCCACGGGTGGAGGGGAAGATCTTGAGGGAGGCTGCATCCAGGGGTGGAGGGGAAGATCTTGAGGGAGGCTGCATCCACGGGTGGAGGGGAAGATCTTGAGGGAGCTTGCAGAAACAAACTTTCAAACGAAAGGAAACCTCTTGGCAGGGAAAAAACACATTTGAATAAATAATATGATTTAGAGTTAAATCCTTTGTTGTTGTTGTTGTTGTTGTTGTAATTAATTCTTTACAGTCATGTTTTTTAAAATCATATTCTTAATAAATTGTAGAAAATACACTTTATGACACTACCATGAAGCATTATGACCATCATAATCATACACAGTGTGAGCCAGATAGGCCAAGAGGGTGCGTTGTCCTGCTCCTGAAACCTGCTCCTGCGTTCATCCCAGTCATCAGCATCAGGAGCATATGGGGTCGGGGCGTGACTGACATCAATGTGTGCGCAATTACAATGATAATTCAATACGGTCCATTTCAGAAAATGTTATATAACATAAACAATACTGTTGACATGTAGGCTATGGTGTAATGGAATGTTTTGCCTTGTGTGGTAGGGTTTTTGTGGGTTTTGTGGGTTTTGACACTGTTATGTAGGTGTCATAACCAGCCATAAAATAACACAATAAGGTCTAAATATATGTTCCATGATAGTATTATGACCATATTACGACAGGTTATGACAAGTTATGTCAGCCGTTATGACGTTATGACATGGTTGTGACCGTGTCATAACGTGCTATGATGCTAGGTGTCCTCTGTAGCTCAATTGGTAGAGCACGGCGCTTGTAACGCCAGGGTAGTGGGTTCGATCCCCGGGACCACCCATATACGTAAGAATGTATGCACACATGACTGTAAGTCGCTTTGGATAAAAGCGTCTGCTAAAAGTGTTACCAATAACTTGTATGTGTGTAAAGAAACGTGCCAAAGCGGGTCCCTCGAATGACCAACCAACATTCAAAATTTTCCTCCTTCTACTTTCAGCTTCACTTAGCAAATATCTCCTAAATGATGTTCAGTGAAGGATTTGAGCCCTTCTAATGCTAGAACGAAGTGGACTAAAGGCCTGCAATAGATAACATCCTCTACTACAACTACCAAGAGTGAGGGAGTTGAAACCAACACAAGAGTGAGGGAGTTGAAACCAACACAAGAGTGAGGGAGTTGAAACCAACACAAGAGTGAGGGAGTAGAAACCAACACAAGAGTGAGGGAGTTGAAACCAACACAAGAGTGAGGGAGTTGAAACCAACACAATAGTGAGGGAGATGAAACCAACACAAGAGTGAGGGAGTTGAAACCAACACAAGAGTGAGGTAGATGAAACCAACACAAGAGTGAGGGAGTTGAAACCAACACAAGAGTGAGGGAGTTGAAACCAACACAAGAGTGATGGAGTTGAAACAAACACAAGAGTGAGGGAGTTGAAACAAACACAAGAGTGAGGGAGTTGAAACCAACACAAGAGTGAGGGAGTTGAAACCATCACAAGAGTGAGGGAGTTGAAACAAACACAAGAGTGAGGGAATTGAAACCAACACAAGAGTGAGGGAGTTGAAACCAACACAATAGTGAGGGAGTTGAAACCAACACAAGAGTGAGGGAGTTGAAACCAACACAAGAGTGAGGGAGTTGAAACCAACACAAGAGTGAGGGAGTTGAAACAAACACAAGAGTGAGGGAGTTGAAACCAACACAAGAGTGAGGGAGTTGAAACAAACACAAGAGTGAGGGAGTTGAAACCAACACAAGAGTGAGGGAGTTGAAACCAACACAAGAGTGAGGGAGTTGAAACCAACACAAGAGTGAGGGAGTTGAAACCAACACAAGAGTGAGGGAGTTGAAACCAACACAAGAGTGAGGGAGTTGTAACCAACACAAGAGTGAGGGAGTTGAAACCAACACAAGAGTGAGGGAGTTGAAACCAACACAAGAGTGAGGGAGTTGAAACCAACACAAGAGTGAGGGAGTTGTAACCAACACAAGAGTGAGGGAGTTGAAACCAACACAAGAGTGAGGGAGTTGAAACCAACACAAGAGTGAGGGAGTTGAAACCAACACAAGAGTGAGGGAATTGAAACCAACACAAGAGTGGAGTGAGGGAGTTGAAACCAACACAAGAGTGAGGGAGTTGAAACCAACACAAGAGTGAGGGAGTTGAAACCAACACAAGAGTGAGGGAGTTGTAACCAACACAAGAGTGAGGGAGTTGAAACCAACACAAGAGTGAGGGAGTTGAAACCAACACAAGAGTGAGGGAGTTGTAACCAACACAAGAGTGAGGGAGTTGTAACCAACACAAGAGTGAGGGAGTTGAAACCAACACAAGAGTGAGGGAGTTGAAACCAACACAAGAGTGAGGGAGTTGAAACCAACACAAGAGTGAGGGAATTGAAACCAACACAAGAGTGAGGGAGTTGAAACCAACACAAGAGTGGAGTGAGGGAGTAGAAACCAACAGATTCCGTTTTTACATTTTAGTCATTTAGCAGACGCTCTTATCCAGAGCGACTCACAGTTAGTGAAAACATTTTATTTTTTTTATTTTTTTTATACTGGCCCCCCGTGGGACTCGAACCCACAACCCTGGCGTTGCAAACGCCATGCTCTATCAACTGAGCTACATCCCTGCCGGCCATTCCCTCCCCTACCCTGGGCCAATTGTGCGCCGCCCATGAGTCTCCCGGTCGCGGCCGGCTACGACAGAGCCTGGATTCGAACCAGGATCTCTAGTGGCACAGTTAGCACTGCGATGCAGTGCCTTAGACCACTGCACCACTCAGTGTTCACTGGGGTTTTATCTGTAACGTGTCCTACTTTGACAAAATAAGAGATACATCAAATGATCAAATCCCTTTTAATTTCCAGTAGCTTTCGTATCCCCTCGTGATTAAATGTGAATGTTTGTAGTTATGTTTATTGTTCCATTCCAGAGAAGTTATCCATCTGGAAACACGGTATCCCTTAGATGGAAACAATGCATAAAAACAAACCACATTGATGGGTCTCACGTTACTCTAGAGGTCATGTGATCAGTCAGATGAGGAAAATGAAAAGAGACTATTTATAACTCTTGGTGCGGGTTTCGGTTTTCTCTCCATTTCAAGACTGGTTTCGAGATTACTTTTGGACGCATAGGTGTTGTGATCAGGTGTGGCACACACCGATTGAAAGGTCCTTGTGATTGCAGTCATGTGGTCGTGAGATACCCGTGAGAGTGGGTTTGACCTTATTGTGTGTCTAAAGTTTGATCTAAAGCCCAACCTTCTTGTCAACTTATTGAACATTATACAATGGGTGGGTCTAATCCTGAATGCTGATTGTTTAAACCCCTTTGTTATATCATCACGTGGCAGTTTTTAAATCGTTTTCCCCAGGGGCCTGAATCGCGTGGTGCAACAAAACATCGGGTGGAGCTTTGTTACATTGATGGAGTCCTTGGAAACGTTTCTGAGAGCTTTAGTGCCTTACTTTCGATAAAAATAAAAAAAAGGTAAGAACGAGACTCGGTCACGTCACTCCCAAGGGGCGAGGGCACCAGGAGTATATCTACTGTGCAATTCATCTTCTCGTCACAATCGAGGAAAGACCAGCAAGACAGAGGCAACATGAAGATGCAGATGTTGGTGTTGTTGGCCGTAGCAGCCAGTCTGTCCGAGGGACGGATATTCTCCAAATGTGAGCTGAAGAGCTTATTGGAGGAGGCGGCCCTCAAATTCAACCTGACTGCGAAAGCCAAAGTGAAGAACCTGACAAACAAGGATTTTGTGGCTAAAAGTAAGTTACATTACATAACCCAATGCTTTAAAAAAAAAAAAATCTGAAGGAATGGTTAAATACTGTGGACTGGTTTCCCGGAACACAGATGAAGCCTAGTCCCGGACTGAGAAACTCTTTAAATCGAGATTCTCAATTGAAATGGCTTTTTATTATGACCAGGCTAAATCTGTGTCTGGGAAATCGGCCCTAGGAGTCTGATTGTAAAGTAACGCTACATGTTTGTTGCCTCTTCCAGTCGTCTGCCACGTGGAGAAGGCCACAGGGTTCAACAGCAGTTTTGTGACTGCTTGGAGGGATGACGACGGCCCTGATGTCCTCTCAACCCGCCCTGCTAAAGTTAATGACCGCCATCGCCCCGAGCCCCCTCATAGGAGGGGGAAGAGACACGCCGGGGATGATGTCCACCCTAACCACCCTAACCACACTGCTAACAATGACAACCATCCTACCCATCCTACCCACCCTAACCACCCTAACCACCCTACCCCTCCTACCCATCCTACCCTTCCTAGACGCCCTGAGCAGCCTCCTAAGAGGGGTAAGAGACACGCTGGGAATCACTTCACCTCAGGAGAAGACTCCAGCGAAGAAGAGACCATGGGAACCCTCTACGGCTTGTTCCAGCTGAGCGATCGTGTGATTTGTTCCTCGGGCTCCACTCCATCTCTGAACCTTTGCCAGATGAACTGCAGTGGTGAGTTCAATGTGTCAATGTGCTCAAAATGCTCAAGCCTATGACAAAACCTATGTATCTAAGTGGTCAAGATGCTCGAGCCTACGACAAAATCTATGTATCTAAGTGGTCAAGATGCTCAAGTCTGTGAGAAAATACACAACAGGTTTATTAATAGGGTAGTTGGATGTTAGATTCAAATGTCTTGTATGACAGTGTTCAGTTAAGGATCTCTGTTGGGCTTTTTGTTTCTCTCAAGCTTTGATTGACGACAACATAAGTGATGACTTAACCTGTGTGGAGACGATCAAACGGACAATGTAAGTGTTTGGTTTTGAGGTGGATGTGTTCTCTCCGGTTTCTTCATGTGTTAATATACTTGTTTGTAAGTGCAGGAATTCTTATTCACTTTTAGATTGTCTTTTTTTTTCTTCATTCAAACAGGGAAATTGGACCCGGTCAACAAACAAAGGCTCTAAAGAGAATGTAAGTATGCAAATGAGAAATTGTGTATTTTACATTTTGTAAAGACATTTTATTTCCATCATATCAAAGCGAGTTAATTGGTTGGCATTCAATGTTTAAATGTGTGAAAAGTTCTATGAGAACGTCACTTTAGGACGTCCTTTTAGTGAATTTATGCGAGCACCTCTAAGGGTTGTAACTGAATATGGACATTTTAACGCTTTCTTGATGGAATTATTCATATTGGTTTTAATTATCTTGTAGGATCAAGCTGCTCTTCCAGAAGGAGTGTGACATGACGGTCGCCTCTAGCTACTTTTCCAAGTGTTGAGAAGCCATGTTAGACGACAATCCCCCAATTACAAAAGATCCGAATTGGGCTGCCCCCGTGTAAACGCAGCCGTGGTGTGTAACATGTATATCTCACCAGCTTCATGTTCACAAAGTACAGCGGAATAGAATGTAGCGTGTAGAAAGAATAAACACGGACATTACATTGATTTGGTTTGTTTCATTATCTGTTGTTGTTGTTGTTGTTGTTGTTGAATTGCAAATAGCAGTTAAAGCAAGGCAAACCTTGGATTAACCACTGGGATAAACACACATGCACCCTTCAAACAGCACATGGTCATGGCAAAAAAATATACAGATTTTGTCAAATGTAAATCAAAAGTTTTTTTTTTTTTTTTTTTTACATTTTAGCTAACCCTAACCCTTTTCCTGACCTTGACCTAATGATTCTAACCTGACACGTTAATTCTCCTAACCTGCTGCCTAAGTTCTCCGAACATGCTATGAAATGTCAAATCTGACAAAAGCTATATCATTTTTAGTCAAAACCTCAGCACACGGCACACAGGACCCCAGTCAGGGCAGTCTTCCTACCTGCATGTTTGGATTGCTCTTTTATGGGGTAACAGCATAGAGATGGAAAGAGGTAATATCTGGGAAATAACCTGTTTTTGCATGGACAGAGCCATTGAGGGCTTCCACCATTTTAAAGTAGTCAACTGGGTGGGACTTCCAACTTCATTGGCTGATCCCTCCTGGTGACCCTGTTGGAGTCATGTCCATCCGGGTCATCAGGAGGGATCAGCCAATCGTGAAGATGAAAATGGACTACTTCAAAATGGAGATAGCCTCAATGCCGCGCTGCCCATGCGCTCACAGGGGCCATAATTGGATGGATGTAAGGTTGCGACATCTTTCCGTCTCCATGGGTTACAGACAGATTAATGACTGGCGCTTAGTGGTGGAGCTCTACCTGTTAAATAGAGAAGCTGTCATAAGGTCATAGGTCAAATGATTGGCTGAACTAACACATAAGGAGGTACTGCGGGCAGAGCAAAATGTTATTGGACGCAGAGACGAGGAAGAGGAAGCCAGACATCCCACTCCCTCCTTTTTTTGGGGGGTTCAATGGAAGTCAGTGAACTAAGCAGACCAGACCCAGCTGCTCTCACATTGGTGTCTATGGGAGAGCCCTTCCTGTTAAGCAGACCAGACCCAGCTGCTATCACATTGGTGTCTATGGGAGAGCCCTTCCTGTTAAGCAGACCAGACCCAGCTGCTATCACATTGGTGTCTATGGGAGAGCCCTTCCTGTTAAGCAGACCGGAACTGACTATTTTTTTCAACGGGAAAAGGCCTGAGTGAATTATCTTAATATATCCACCATCTTTGTTAGAAATACATGAACCACTGGTCTTCTGTATCGCGCATAGAGAATTATAGAGGACTCTAGATGGATAAAACCCATTTTTGCATGGACATTGCCATTGAAGTAGTCAACTGGTCGGACTTCCTATGGGTTAAGGAAGCATCACATGATTCCATTAAGAATCATTATTTATTAATTAATTAATTTTATTAAATTGCCAACCTTGGCTTTATACCTGTTCCAACAACACACTCCAGGGGGCAGTATGCACCCTTTCAGTTTGTTTACCAACTCATAGAAGTAGTAGAAGAAGAAAATGGACTACTTCAAAATGGAGATGACCCCATGGCGCTACCCAAGTGCTCCCCAGACGCCCCAATGGGATATATACACAGAGGAGTCCTCTGACCTCTATGGTAGCACGTCAGTGGCACTTTTTCACTGAGATTTCTTTTTGACATCAAATGTTTTATGACGCCATCTAGTGGCTGCTTTTAGAAGTGCACGAGCCAAACGAGACCACGTCACTGACGTTCAATGAGGAACAGCGTTGGGAAAGCTTGGCCCAGACAGAGACAGACAAGGCAGGTCATAAAACCTTGCTGTGGTAAACAACTGGGATGCTAACCCTGCTGAAAAGAATGCTTAGGCTGGTCACCAGTTTTCCAAAACACAGTGAATGCTGGTGACCAGCCTAAGCCTTTTTTGTTTCAGCAGGGCTACCATCCCAGTGTTGTATTCAGTGAAGGAGTGAATGTTTCTGTGTGATGTGATTTCTTCAACTGCACTGTCCTAAAGGGTGACATACTGTATGAGTCCAGATGTACAAGAACAATCACATCACATCACATCGCAGCACCAAAAACAGCAACCATCAGTTATAATGAGCTTCCATATGGAGGTCTGCGCAGAACTGATTTCTTCGTCCCGCTCCCGTTCCCACCATCACAACGCCCGCTGGCTTTCTGTCCGATTCCCATCTGCTACGTCAAGAACTGGTCCCAAACCCAAAATGTTATTTTAGATACTTCTAAACAAATTAACTTTTTTTGGGGGGGGGGGGGGGGGTTCTCATAGGCTTACAATTATGTTTTGATTCTTGCTTGAACAGTCGCTAAGATTATATTTGGTTGTGATCTTTGCAAAATAACTATTTTGGATGCAGCAGTTGTTAGCTAGAATGCTAACGCTCATTGACAAACTGTAGGCTGTAGCAAAAGCTAGCCAAAGAGCCATTTTACTAGATGAAGTTGACGTAAAAAAAAAAGTATAATGCAGTTGATTTGCGATGGTGACACACACATTATATTAAGCAGGACTTTCATACGAGCCTTAAAATCCAATTATAATCCAAAAGTAGTGTGAAATGCACTCATAAGCAACACGTAAATAGAGGAGTTTTTTTTGCTGGTGTTCTATTAGAACTCACTGGTGTTCTGCCACCGTTCTATAAGAACTCCCTGGTGTTCTGCCACCGTTCTATAAGAACTCCCTGGTGTTCTGCCACCGTTCTATAAGAACTCCCTGGTGTTCTGCCACCGTTCTATAAGAACTCCCTGGTGTTCTGCCACCGTTCTATAAGAACTCCCTGGTGTTCTGCCACCGTTCTATAAGAACTCCCTGGTGTTCTGCCACCGTTCTATAAGAACTCCCTGGTGTTCTGCCACCGTTCTATAAGAACTCCCTGGTGTTCTGCCACCGTTCTATAAGAACTCCCTGGTGTTCTGCCACCGTTCTATAAGAACTCCCTGGTGTTCTGCCACCGTTCTATAAGAACTCCCTGGTGTTCTGCCACCAATTTATGCGCATCTTCCTCGTGCGATAATGTTTGCAAACACAGAAAGGGGTCAATAGTACGGTGGCCTGTTGCTTTGCACTTCCCGGCCACCGTACAATAGGCTATCGCCTACTCTATTTAATTGAGACCACACTCGCACCTGATCTCGCAGGTACGGCTACTGAACTGGAAGCAGCTGGAATAATGACGTTTTGCATATAGGGTATAGACTACCTTTTAGGAGGACGATTTGCAGGCAGAGACAAATGACTGGGTAATCAGTTCTTATTGAAAAGGCACAAAGCTAGTTAACCATAGTAGCCAAACCTATGTGCCTTTTCAATTATGGTATATATTTTCGATCGCACCTCGACTCACGTTGGCTGAGCGCCCTCTGCTTCTTTCCATTATCAATATTGATTTACAGACACTGTAGTAAACTACAGTCTAATCATATTTAAGTTAACTTCATATTGAAGTTAACTAGCCATTTCACACCGGTAACATGAATAATGCGACAAAGATGTGATTTTCATATTTAAGTTAACTGCCACGTGATTCTCCGCCCATGTTGCCAGCCTACTCTATTTCAATGAGACCCCACGCCCAACTAGGAGAGGAGAGGCTACTGAAGTTGAAACAGCGAATTCTGAGTGTGTCAATGTAACCATGTTGCTTCCGTCCCTCTCCTCGCCCCTACCTGGGCTTGAACCAGGGACCCTCTGCACACATCGACAACAGTCACCCTCGAAGCACCGTTACCCGTCGCTCCACGAAAAGCCGCGGCCCTTGCAGAGCAATGGGGAAACATCTACTTCAAGGTCTCAGAGCGAGTGGCGTCACCGATTGAAACGCTACTAGTGCGCACCGCTAACTAGCTAGCCATTTCACACCGGTTACATGAATAATGCGACAAAGATGTGATTTTAATACAACAGGTTCGCTAAGGCATACCGAGCAGAAAGATGACCTTTCCAAATAATCTGCGGGACAACACAAATATTTTCATCCCAAAGTAGTCTGCCTGACTGGCCGCTCCCTCCCGCTGCATGAAACATGCCGGCCGTGCCACGATGATCTCTGTCGGGACCGGCAGGTCCGGCGGGCCGTCCCATGGTAATGCAGCCCTCTATTTCCACAGTCCAGTTGAATGGTGTAATGACTTGAATAGTGGGATCTGCCTATATGAGACACATGTGGGTGACAATAGTCACACACACACACCACACACACACAATGAATGAATGAATCTCGTTATTTTGAAACTTTCATGATCTAAACATGGAATATTGTTTGTCTGTTTCCATACAACTATGCATTAAGAGTAATGCAACAGTTACTTATCATTTTGAGCAGTTGGATCAATTGATAGTTGGATAATTGTAATGAAATGAATAGACACTCATCTGAAATGTAATTGCCTTTTGAAATAGTAGTACTTTGATGTTAAGTTGTGTCATATTGAACAGGTGACTTTTGTTAAATGAAGCAAATGATCTTAGTTTTATGTGTATTGTATCCAAGCAATTGAAAAAAGTGTTAAGAGTTTTGAAAAATGTGCATTTTGATCATTGGTTGTGAGTTGTGTGTCTAGAGTTTTGAAAAATGACGTCAATGTTCTGAAATGAGTGCCAAAGTGATTGGAAAAAACTGTAGGATGTCTAAGAGGCTCCCGGCGTGTGGCCCGTCTCCGATATCTTACAATGGGCATTTATAACCACCAATTGGACATGCTCTTACAAAGCTTAAATGCCACATTTTCAAGATGATTGAACTCGGGCTGGCCAAGGAATGATAGTGGATCCTCTCCCTTGCTCATCGGTGTTGATTTCAGCATGTCCAATTGGTGATAATAAATGCCCACTGAAATGTATTGCAAATGTACTTGTCCGTTTGCAATATGAAATACAGCCAATGCCAGTATAACATCGTGGATCCAAAAATATTTTCTTTGTAAAATAGAAGAAAACCACACAATTTTCAAATCCATTTATTGGTACATTCCCACAGTCAATACATCTCTCCTAAAACTTCCCTCCCTGTCTCTGTAAGTCTATAGGATAGAGAGAGGTTGGTAATATTCCAATGGGGAGCTGTATCCTGACATTGTTCTCCCCTTACATGTTTAATTGATCCAGCCAGAATTGAAGGATCTCAACAGCTGTCTCAGCCGTCCAGTGGACTGGATCACGGGGCTGTGTGCGGAACCGGAGTCTATTCATGTCAGTTAAGTAATTGCATCTCTCCAAAATGGTTTGGTTCAGTCTATTTATGAGAGACTGCTGATCTCTTTCCAGCCTATCTGAAAAATGTATGAGTGGGACATATTGCACTGGGAAACCTGTTCTCACAACTTTCAGCAACTGCTGCAGCTGTTTCCAGGTGGTGCTAGATGTCTGTCTCAAGAGGCAGTTGTTTAAGCCTGCAGACAGAATCACCTTCTCTATGGCAGGGTTTGGTTCTAGCTTCTCCAAAACGCCTTTCAGATGATAGAAGGTGGCCCCTGGAAAGCTATCCACCTGCATCACAAAAGGCAGGGATGCTTGACAGATTTGAATATCCTATCACCACAACAGGTTTACCTATGTCAATCACCCAGTCCTTAATCTTTCTCCCTGTGTTAGGATGTCTAAGAGGCTCCCGGCGTGTGGCTAGAACAGGCTCAGATGGCAGGTTTGGGAATCGAACCCACAACCCTGGCACAACCCTGGCATTGCAAACACCATGCTCTACCAACTGAGGTACATTCCTGCCACATTTCAGACTACTGCACATAATACTTCCTATCTAAACCTAACTGCTCGTGAAACCCCCACACAGAGGTGTGAAATTCTTCAACTTGAGGAGCCTCAAACATCAGAACAATGGCCTGACAACACCTGAGACATTTTTTTAGCAAGATGGTATCTGCCAAAAGTGTGTTGAATAGACAAGGGTGAAAATAAAAACAATATGCAGGTTTTCTTTTAAATGTGTTGTTTATTTTAAAGTGCAGATACCCAAAACTGAAATGTAAGTTGAACATGCATGGCTAAATATATTACCAAAATTACAGATTTACATTTAAAAAAAGGGGTTTAAGGATATTTTCTATGGCAGATGCCATGGCCGGGTTGGCCCACCCCCCCCCCCATCCGTGCACCTGATAATTGGATGGTTTTCACTATGGGAACATGGGGATAATAATAATAATAATAATAATAATAATAATAATAATATGCCATTTAGCACACGCTTTTATCCAAAGCGACTTACAGTCGTGCGTGCATACATTTTTGTGTATGGGTGGTCCCGATGGCTCCTGACTCACACATGGGCGGGCTGGGGGTCCATGGCCGGGTTGGGGGAGACCCCAAGGAGGGGCCACACACCCCCCCCCTCCCCCATCCGTGCACCTGGTAATTGGACGGTTTTTACTAGGGGAACATGGGGATGGCTCCTGACTCACACATGGGCGGGCTGGGGGTCCATGGCCGGGTTGGGGGAGACAGAGTCCAGCCCTCCACACACAAGAGATCCAGCAGGCCAGAAGAAAGGGGGGAGAGAGTGGCCAGCCTCCACAGGGGCTGCCTGTTCTGCCCCCATGTCGGACAGGTTCACTCACACACACACACACAGACACACCTATTCACTTGGGCCTTCTTCCTCATGCCCTGCTGACATCCATGCAGGCCCACATTGACCTTGTGACCTCTGGAGCTCCATGGATCTTGTTCTACACTCCCTGCCTATTAAGACCCTCTCTCCCATGGGCCTGAGAGTACAGCTCACTCCCTGGACCTCCAGAGGTGCAGCAGGCTAGGAGAAAGGGGGGAGAGAGTGGTCTGCCTCCACAGGGGCTGCCTCTCTACCCTCATGTAGGACAGGTTCACTCTCACCCACATAGACACACACAGACACACCTATTCACTTGGGCCTTCTCCCTCATGCCCTGCTGACATCCATGCAGGCCCACATTGACCTTGTGACCTCTGGAGCTCCATGCATCTTGTTCTATACTCCCTGCCTAGTAAAGGACATCTCCCATGGGCCTGAGAGTACAGCTCACTCCCTGGAGCTCCATGCCTCTATTTAAACACTCTCTGCCCATTAAAACACTCTCTCCCATGGGCCTGAGAGTACAGCTCACTCCCTGGTCATCCAGAGGTGCAGCAGGCTAGGAGAAAGGGGGAAGAGAGTGGTCTGCCTCCACAGGGGCTGCCTGTTCTGCCCCCATGTCGGACAGGTTCACTCACACACACACACACAGACACACCTATTCACTTGGGCCTTCTTCCTCATGCCCTGCTGACATCCATGCAGGCCCACATTTACCTTGTGACCTCTGGAGCTCAATGCATCTTGTTCTAAACTCCCTGCCTAGTAAAAGACATCTCCCATGGGCCTGAGTTCAGCTCATTTGAGACCATTTGGGAAAAGATTAGACTTTCTGTCATTGTTAAACGCCCCCAGGCAGTTTCACATTATACTGCTGTTATGAATGTACAGCAAAACAAGGTAGTTTTGAGGTTGAATAGCTACTTGAGTTGGACGGTTCCACTGAAATTACCACCAGGCATTGGTCCAGGGTGATCAGGCCTATAGTTTGAGACCATTTGGGAAAAGATTACAGCTTTCTTTCCATTTTAAATTGAAAAATGTTGAAATGCTGTGTAAAAAGTCAGTTTTGGGTATCTGCACTTTAAAATAAACAACACATTTAAAAGAAAACCTGCATATTGTTTTTATTTTCACCCTTGTCTATTCAACACACTTTTGGCAGATGCCATCTTGCTAAAAAATGTCTCAGGTGTTGTGAGGCCATTGTTCTGATGTTTGAGGCTCCTCAAGCAGAGGAATTTCACACCTCTGTGTGGGGGTTTCACAAGCAGTTAGGTTTAGATAGGAAGTATTATGTGCAGTAGTCTGAAATGTGGCAGGGATGTAGCTCAGTTTGTAGAGCATGGTGTTTGCAATGCCAGGGTTTTTTACATTTACATTTACATTTTACTTAGCAGACGCTCTTATCCAGAGCGACTTACATTATTATTATTTTTTCATACCCCCTGTGGGAATCGAACCCACAACCCTGTCGTTGCAAACACCATGCTCTATCAACTGAGCTACATCCCTGCCGGCCATTCCCTCCCCTACCCTGGACGACGCTGGGCCAATTGCGCGCCGCCCCATGGGTCTCCCGGTCACGGTTCGATTCCCACAACCCCTGTTAGACAGTAAGTTTTATGTCCAGAAGTTTGAAATTAATATATTTCCAGATTATGGTTGTGGGGCATATAAAGAGCAACATATGTGGAGATCAGCAGGCGCTGAAGATTTTTGGGCTAAAATATATAGACATCAAGAAAGGTCTCAGGATAAGGCCCAAAAAGCAATTGAACTGTCGAGGCTAGAAATATACAATTTAGCAGACGCTTTTATCCAAAGTGACTTACAGTCACGCGTGCATACATTTTTTGTGTATGGGTGGTCCCAGGGATTGAAGTGGCTTGCTCTACCATCTGAGCTGCAGAGGTATTTGCGAGGTGTGAAGCTGTATGAGTCAACTCATTTGCGTATGTGTTAATCTACCCTGAATGGAATATCCTTAAACCCCTTTTTAAAATGTAAATCTGTAATTTTGGTAAGACTTTAAAGGTTTAGATAGGAAGTATTATGTGCAGTAGTCTGAAATGTGGCAGGAATGTAGCTCAGTTGGTAGAGCATGGTGTTTGCAATGCCAGGGTTGTGGGTTCGATTCCCACTGGGGGCAGGTATGAAAAAAAATAATAACACAAAAAAATATATGTATCCACTAACTGTATGTCACTCTGGATAAGAGTGTGGTCCTCTGTAGCTCAGCTGGTAGCGCACGGCGCTTGTAACGCCAAGGTAGTGGGTTCGATCCCCGGGACCACCCACACACAAACATTTATGCACGCATGACTGTAAGTCGCTTTGGATAAAAGCGTCTGCTAAATGGCATATTATTATTATTATTATTATAAGAGTGTCTGCTAAATGTAAAGCACTGTGTTTGCAATGCCAGGGTTGAAATCTGAGCTGCAGAGGTATTGTGAGGCGTGAAGCTGTACGAGTCATCTCATTTGCGTATGCGTAAATCTACCCTGAATGGAATATTTTATTGTGGAATTGGGTTGGGCCAATCTGATTGTATATATACTGACCAAGGCAACAGTATATACTCCACTTCAGAAAAGAGAATTCAACTGAGAGCAACGACAACACTCTTTCCTTCTGGGAGCTGATATTTTGGATTATTGCTTTTTTCCTTATTCTGCAGAGATTTCTTTGCGATTGTGTTATTACTTCCTTTATTTTTCAGCAAGATGGCATCTGCAAATGCAACTGGTTCAAGGTAATTTATCTCTTCAATTATTCAATGTATATTACTGTTAGTATGTTGCTGTTATTAATGTTAGTAGTAGGCCCAAAATGAAGCATGACCTAAATTTGAGGTGCTTTTGGGTGAGAGCATTAGAAGCTTTGAGGCCAGAAACACAATTAAACCACAGTAACGTTGCTGTTATTAATGTTAGTAGTAGCTCTGCTAGCACTAGTAATAATAGGTGTGTAAGTATTGACATACTGCTAGTAACTTCATTACATGTACTTACTGTGCATTTACTGTCTTACAGAAAACAAAGAAGGATCCCTCTTGTCTGCAGATTTTGCTTGAAGAACCAGGACACCCTCCCTCTACACCTCAGCAGAGTGTGCATGAAGTTAAAAACAAAACAAGAGATTGTTCAAGAAGTCGCCGCTGCCCGAGATTCCATGATAGAGCATCTTGGCAAAGGCAGGATCTTTGACTACAGTTTACTGAGCTGTATCGTCATACAACAAGACGCACTCCGACTCCTGATCCAGAAGCTTGAAGAAACAGATCATATTGTTAAAAACAAGCCAGAAGTCAAACAAGCACCCGTGTAAGCTATTTCTTACACTGATAAAATAATATACATGCAAGTTACATCATATTTCAACTCATTTTAACTGTCGTCCAATTATGTTTGATTGTAATATAATATAATTGTTTTTGTTTTATCTGTGTGATATTTCAGCCAAGTGGAAGTGGCTTGTGTGTTGGCACCAGATGAAGATGCAGATACAGATGCTGAATCAGACAACAACACGGAGGATGACCAGTCTGCCTTGTACCAACCGTAAGTAAATACAAAATATAAATAATCTCATAAACAACTACTACACATAAGTATATAAGTGAACATGGGATGTATTTTATTGATTCTAATCTGCATACCAAATGTTTTCCAGACCAATGAACCAGTCATGGGACAACAAACTGAGAAAGGCAATGCAAATGAGTGGTTTGTACCAAAAGCACCCTCTGGATTGTGATCTGCTGGCTGGATTTGCCAAATATCTCCGCGACGACCACAACATTCCCAATTTCAAACAGGAGGTTATGTACAGCAATTTTACTTTAATTTAACTGTTGAAATATTTTTAATGAGAATTACTTAATTACAAAGTAGTTATTAACTATGCAACTAACATTATTTTTAATTTTCATGTACAGGTTGCAAATGTGTCTAGGTTTTTGTTTTACATGGACTCCATCAAACCTTCCCTGGATTTTGTCAATCAATTGGAGAAAAGCAGGTCCTTTTTTACCAAGCTTGCAAACATTGGACAGAAGAAGCAAACAATTGCAAACTACATGAAGAATCTGAAGAGGTTTCTTCGCTACATCACGACGTCAACAAACCTCATCCAGACAAAAAGGAGCTTGTATGAGCAATGCAAGCATTTCCAAGACTGCCTGAATGACTTACAGAAGTCCATGAGCAAGCAGGTGTCTCAGGAAATTACCGGGAAAAGGTATATATATATTTAAAAATGGATCCTCACGGAAACGTAGTTAACATTTTTAAGTGTGCGTTATTGTCGTTCTTCAAAATCATGAATGTATTATTGTTTTTCTGCAGGTACACACAGATGGTGACGGTTGCAAAGACACTAAAAGAATGTGTGGCAGTCTTGGAGGTGGCCAAGAAAGACTTTCTGGGTGTCATTGGGAAGGCCACGAGTGAAGAATCTTTGGACGAACCTGAACAACTGCTCATGCTGTCCTACCTGGTGTCTCTGCTCATGCTGAAACATCTCCAAAGGGCTGGAGTTGTAAAAAATATGACCGTAAGTTAACTAATGTCATCTAATTGCTATAATGTTGAATCGTATTTTGCTTTTTTTTGGCATATGTTTTATTGATATGTCACATTTCCTATTGTAGCTGAACGAATGGCTCTCAAGGAAGGAGTGCATCTTGCCAAATGGTGAGAAATGGACAGTCATCTGTGTTAAGCAACAAAAGACAGGGACACAGCAGGTGGCAACCGTTTCGTTAGACGAGGAGGAAGATGCAGTAAGTATATTTACCACAATCTGGTTATTGTGAATGAGATTGATTTAATACAAACCTGGTAAATATGTTTTTTTTTTGTCTACATTTTCAGTGGTTGGATACGTACTACCGACACGTTCGACCAGCTTTTCTTCAAAACTGTGATGACGTGGAAGAAGATGAGAGATTCTTCATTTCCACAGCTGGAAGAGCCATCTACAACCCGTCCAATGACCTACAAAGGTTTCAGGCCAAGTAAGTTGAACACTGTTAAGAACAACGCTGTTTTTTTTTATCATTACACAATACTTTTATGACAGTACAGTTTTCTAAAACCAAAACTGTTTTTTCTTGTTCTTTCATCAGATACAAACTCCCCAACATCACCAGCCAGGTAGCAAGGCACATTTTTGAGACACATACCAAAGCCAACTTCACGGATGCAGAGAAGGCACTTGTTGCTGACTACTTGGACCATACAACTGCCACAGCTTACAGGCACTACCGCATCAAGACACCACTCAATGCCTGCATGGGAATGAAGCTGATCTCCAAAGTTGCCATGTCCAGTGAATCTGAGTAAGTATTTATACTCATTATATAAATGACCCTTTACAATGTCTTGTAAAGTTGTTACATATGGCTAACACGTTTTTTTGTTATTTTCCCCTTTTTCAAGTAATGAGACTGCAGGCCCCTCCTCCGCAAGCACAAGTTGTGGAAGAGGAGCATTGTCCAGCAGCCAAACGTTGGATGAGGCACAGGCCTTGAACCTCTTCTATCAAAGCTTCCCTGTCACAATTGATGGACAATCAATCAAGAAGAAGGACAGACTACTGATTGCAGGAAGGCATGAGAGACACTGTTATGACAAGTGGAGAAACCAGCAAGAGAAAATGAGACGGGATTATGTGATCGGTAAAGATGCAGCTAAAACACAATAGACTGAATACAATTTTTAACATATTAGGTATTACGAGAATGTACTTGATTTAGTCACATAACTACGACTGTAAGTAGTCCTGGATAAGGGCTTCTGCTATTGAGTAAATGACATAAATAATAACACATGTATTTTTGTCTTTGCATTGTTACAGCTCACTTCCCCAGAAGAGAACCCACTGCCAGAAAAGCAGAGAAATACATTAAACGGCAGAACTGGGAGAAGAACAAAGTGAAGGTGGAGGATGTCCTTCGTTACTGGCAACCTTCAAGTGACATTGACACAAAAAATGAAAACAACGCAATTGTGAAACTGGTGAAGTCCCAGAAGTGGAAAGGACTGTCCATTTCCAGTGACCCTGTCAAAGGAAGAAAGGTCACGACAACACGGAAATTTGCCAAAGGGGAAGTCGTCTGTGACTACCACGGTCTCCCGCTCTCAGGGAAGCAGGGGAAAGAACTTTTGGCAGCAACAGATGAAGACGCGGTGGGGTACCTATATTTCTACAAGGATGTATCAGGGAAAACGTGCTGCATAGATGCCAAGACTGTGCCCTGCCCTTGCCATCCAGAGAAGGACACAATTGGACGGAGGATCAACCACTCCAGAAAGAGAAGCAACATAAAAGGTCAGCTTCAGCAACTTGAAGAGGACGGCAAAGTGTGGAACGTCATCCTTTTCATTGCCCAACGAGACATTCCGGTTCAGGAAGAACTGTTGTTTGACTATGGGGTGTCAAGAAAATATTTTGGTGGAGAAGGAGAAGATTTGGAACGGATTAACAGCTAGGGCCAGTCAGCACGAAATCACCAATAGCTGATGGGACTCAAAAATATCCTTAAACCCCTTTTTTAAAATGTAAATCTGTAATTTTGGTAATATATTTAGCCATGCATGTTCAACTTAAATTTCAGCATTTGGATATCTGCACTTTAAAATAAACAACACATTTAAAAGAAAACCTGCATATTGTTTTTATTTTCACCCTTGTCTATTCAACACACTTTTGGCAGATGCCGTCTTGCTAAAAAATCTCTCAGGTGTTGTCAGGCCATTGTTCTGATGTTTGAGGCTCCTCAAGTTGAGGAATTTCACACCTCTGTGTGGGGGTTTCACAAGCCGTTAGGGTTAGATAGCAATTACAGTTTTTTACAATCACTTTGGCACTCATTTCAGAACCTTGACGTCATTTTTCAAAACTCTAGACACAAAACTCACAACCAATGATCAAAATGCACATTTTTCAAAACTCGTAACACTTTTTTCAATTGCTTGGATACAATACACATAAAACTAAGATCATTTGTTCATTTAACAAAAATCACCTGTTCAATATGACACAACTTAACATCAAAGTACTACTATTTCAAAAGGCAATTCACACATTACATTTCAGATGTCTATTCATTTCATTACAATTATCCAACTATCAATTGATACAACTGCTCAAAATGATAAGTAACTGTTGCATTACTCTTAATGCATAGTTGTATGGAAACAGACAAACAATATTCCATGTTTAGATCATAAAAGTTTCAAGATAACAAGATTCATTGTCACCAATTAGCGTGGAGCATGAACCAATTAGACTACATTATCTATGGATGTAATATTTCATCATCATTCTTTATCAGACACTGTTTCTATGGTCCCATGTACCACCTTTTCAGATGATGTACAGTATTGACAGTACTGCACTGTATGGATGCAGGCCCTTGTAATTGCTTGTCCAATTCTGCCAACTCGTTACTGATTGAGTTCACATTGTGGAACGAGTATATAAAGAATTGATTGGGATCCACTTGCAACAACATAGCAATACGTACTGTAACATGGAGCCGGCAGGTGATCCAGGTCAAAATAGAGGTCAAGCAGTGGTGGGAGGAAGACGAGGAAGACGTGTTGGTCAAAGGAATGGCAGGGGACAAGCACCCCTTCTGAGAGGTGGTCGTGGGCCTCGTTTGAGAGGTGTGGGGGAACGTGGTAGAGGACAAGGCCACGGACCAAGACAGCGGCAGCAACAGCAAACAGTGTCCAATGAAATCCGAGCAATACTTGTAGACCATGTCATAAATCATGGCATGACAATGACTGAGGCGGCTACAATGATACAACCAAACCTCAGAAGGTCAACCGTGGCCTCAATAATCAGAACTTTCCGCAATGAGAACCGGTAAGTCGTCAGCATGCACTAAACATTATGCTACTCTCAATTGTCAAATGACTGCATACCAATGTGTATCACAGAGTAGGTGATGTGACCAAGTTTCTTCTTACTGTAATGTTCCCTGTAGAATTGAGACTAGGCCAAAGAGGGGAGGCAGAGGCAAAATTCTGACTGACCAACAAGAGCAGGCTGTGGTCAATTTGGTTCGGGCCAGAAATGATATTCGCCTTACAGAAATTCGCCAGCATATCTTGGACAATGAAGACATGTTTAACAATGTGGAATCCGTAAGTTTGCCGACTATTGCAAGCATGCTGAAAAGGCACCAGGTGTCTTTAAAACAACTATACCGTGTGCCTTTTAAAAGAAATGCAGACAGAGTGAAGCAAATGAGGACTGAGTATGTTCAGGTATGTTCTGTTTCAAGATGGCTGTTGTAATAAAAATTCCCTAATAATTCTACATTGTACAGTAATCAGTAAATCTCTTTCCAAAATGTATTTTTAGAGGGTGATGGAGCTGGATGCTGACGACAACCATCACAAATTCATATATTTGGATGAGGCAGGCTTTAACCTGGCCAAGACAAGGAGGAGAGGTCGGAATTTCATTGGCCAGCGGGCAACCATCCAAGTACCTGGACAACGTGGGGCCAACATTACCATGTGTGTGGCTATATCAGAAGATGGTGTGGTGGGACGCAGACCTCGTATTGGATCATATAATGCAGCTCTCCTTGTAACCTTCCTTGATGAGCTCGATCAGGTCTGTAGAGCCGATGGCGTGACCTATGTCATTGTGTGGGATAATGTCAGCTTCCACCATGCTCATATGGTGCAAGCATGGTTTCAGGCCCATGCACAATTTACCACCCTGTATTTACCCCCATACTCTCCTTTCCTTAACCCGATTTGAGGAATTTTTCTCCACATGGAGATGGAAGGTTTATGATAGGCGCCCTCATGAACAAGTCACTCTTCTCCAGGCCATGGATGACGCATGCAATGACATCACGGCAGACCAGTGTCAGGCCTGGATTCGCCATGGCCAAAGGTTTTTTCCAAGATGTTTGGCTAATGAAAACATCCATTGTGATGTAGATGAGAACCTGTGGCCAAAACCACAAGACAGAGTTGATGAAAATGTAGAAGTACAGTAATCACTCCTATGTTTTGCTTTTTACAGTACAAGCAAGCAAGTTGATGTTTTACAGTACTGTATTGTTTTTCATCAATATATTTCAGATTTTGTTCAATGATTCCACTGTGTCTGTAGTATTCTCTCTACTACTGCAGTACTTTTACAGGGATGTATTTACATGTAGTACCATAATGAAACATGTATCACCTATTTTGTACTACAATATTTAATGATTGTACGAACAATGACACAGTGAAACTATCGGTTGCTTGTGTGTGGGTGATCTAAATTAACGTTTCATTGGTATTTCACAATACATTTGTATTTTGAATCAATGATTGTGCAAGTGTAAGATTTCTTTAAAGATATGTATGCACAATGCAATGTTTTGAACATTGGACAGCCTGTGTTACAAGTGATGACCGTTTTGAGTTTTGTGTCTAGAGTTTTGAAAAATGACGTCAAGGTTCTGAAATTAGTGCCAAAGTGATTGTAAAAAACTGTAGTCAACGCAGGGTGCCAGTGACGGACCATCCATCACCGGATTAGGAGTCTACCTGAGGCAAAGAGAGAGCGAGAGAGAGGGGGAGTAGAGAGAAAGATACAGAAACAGAGTTTCTCTCCCACGCTCTCAGTCTGAATCATCACAGGAAAGGGAGAAATAATCACGTCTGGAGAGCAGGAATCCAATCTTCCTGACAAAAAAACAAACCACTGGCAGAGGAGAGGAAATGCTTCTGATTCAACTGACGCTATTCTAAAGCTGATTTTCAGGAAAATGGGTCAGTTCCACGCTTCTTCAGTACATCACGTATATGCAAAGCTGTGTTTGAGGGGAGTAATTCTATGGAATCTATTTCAGTTCTATGGAATGTATTTCAGTTCTATGGAATGTATTTCAGTTCTATGCCAGTAGCATACCCACTGTTGGCTTGCCTCTGAAGCTAAGCAGTGTTGTCACTGGATGGGAGACCAGATGCTGCAGGAAGTGGTGTTGGAGGGCCAGTAGGAGGCACTGTTTCCTGTGGTCTAAAAAATTAAATAATGCCCCAGGGCAGTCATTGGGGACGTTGCCCTGTGCAGGGTGCCATCTTTCAGATGGGACGTCAAACGGGTGTCATGACTCTGTAGTCACTAAAGACCCCGGTGTCCTGGCTAAATTCCCAATCTGGCCCTCATACCATCATGGCCACCTAATCATCCCCAGCTTCCAACTGGATCATTTCTCGCCTGTAACTATTCCCCAGGGCGTTGCTGTAAATGAGAATATGTTCGCAGTCAATTTACCTGGAAAAATAAGGGATAAATAAATACAAATTCTGTGGAATCTTTTTCAATTCTATGTCATCTATTTCTAGGAGGGTGGCAGTCTGTTTGGGTACCGATACAGTCTCTGTTACTGTCTTCTAAACACCTTGACCTTGTCACAGTGTTGCAATAAGGAGTTTGAGGTAGCTAGCTGGCCTATTACAAATAGTTTCCGAATCTTCCTGGTAGAATGTGTTATTATACTGTATAATGGTTGACAGACATGTCCTTGGGGAGAATTTTTCACATTCATTTCTATGAGATCA
>LR778256.1:29296323-29378989 GCA_902810595.1 Coregonus sp. 'balchen'
AAATTTTGGGCTGCTCCGGCCAAACTGCAATCGGGGAAGGACCTTGGTGGGGGAGGTGACCAAGAACCTGATGGTCACTCTGACAGAGCTCAAGAGTTCCTCTGTGGAGATGAGAGAATCTTCTAGAAGGACAACCATCTTTGCAGCACTCCAACAATCAGGCCTTTATGGTAGCGTGACCAGACGGAAGCCACTCCTCAGTAAAAGGCACATGACAGCCCGCTTGGAGTTTGCCAAAAGGCACCTAAAGACTCTCAGACCATGAGAAAACAAGATTCTCTGGTCTGATGAAACCAAGATTGAACTCTTTGGCCTGAGTGCCAAGCGTCACATCTGGAGGAAACCTGGCACCATCCCTACAGTGAAGCATTGTGGTGACAGCATCATGCTGTGGGGATGTTTTTCAGCGGCAGGGACTGGGAGACTAGTCAGGATCGAGGCAAAGATGAACGGAGCAAAGTACATAGAGATCCTTGATGAAAACCTGCTCCAGAGCGCTCAGGACCTCAGACTGGGGCGAAGGTTCACCTTCCAACAGAACAACGACCTTCGGGACAAGTCTCTGAATGTCCTTGAGTGGCCCAGACAGAGCCCAGATTTGAACCTGATATAACATCTCTGGAGAGACCTGAAAATAGCTGTGCAGCAACGCTCCCCATCCAACCTGACAGAGCTTGAGAGGATCTGTAGAGAAGAATGGGAGAAACTCCCCAAATACAGGTGTGCCAAGCTTGTAATCGCTGCCAAAGGTGCTTCAACAAAGTACTGAGTAAAGGGTCTGAATACTTATGTAAATGTGATATTTTCGTTTTTATTTGTAATTAATTAGCCAAACTTTCTAAAAATCTGTTTTTGCTTTGTCATTATGGGGTATTGTGTGTATATTGATCAGGGGGAAAAAACAATTAAATCCATTTTAGAATAAGGCTGTAACGTAACAAATTGTGGAAAAAGTCAAGGGGTCTGAATACTTTTCCCGAATGCACTGTATCACCGGCTGACAAAATGTCATGACCGGCACTGCCCTAACCTCAGTCCCTGACCTCTAACCTCTGCTCATCTTCCCCAGGTCACTGTGGATAACATTCTGTGTGTTCTACACGGAACACGTCTCACTGTGGATAACATTCTGTGTGTTCTACACGGAACACGTCTCACTGTGGATAACATTCTGTGTGTTCTACACGGAACACGTCTCACTGTGGATAACATTCTGTGTGTTCTACACGGAACACGTCTCTTTGATCTAGTCTGTACCAGCCTCTCAGGTCAGGAACTAACCTCTTCATGTATGTCCTCAGGTGGAGCCTGCCTTCTAATGTCAAAGAGTCAGAAAAAATGGCAGACTACCTTCTCCCTCCTCCCCTAGTCAAGACCCGTCTGGTCTCTTGCAGAGCTGGGAGCCATTAACCTTCTGAGTTTGTATAAACCAGAGGAAGAGGTAGAGACGATCTTCTCAGACCAGCAGTTCTTAACAAGGAACAAGTACTACCAGGTGATGGAGTATCCTGTTGAGAGGGGGGAGGCAGAGAGAGATTGAGTGAGAGAGAGAGAGAGAGTCTGTGCGTGTGTATGTGTGTGTGTCTAACCCCAGTACAGTGAGTGATTGATGAAGATGGGATTTCACCGTGTCTTCCCTGAGTTGGCGTAGTCAAGGTACACTCTCTCTCTCCTCCACTACAGAACACCCTTGACTGACAGGTCTGAATAAAGACGGGTTCAGGCTTCACACAGAATATAAAACTACTGGACTAGAAAGAGGAAACTGTCCACTAGCTTCAGATAAGCCCCAAGGACCTGCAGGAGTAGTCTCAGTCCCAGGTGGCACCCTATACCCTACATAGTGCACTACCTTTGAGCAAGGCCCATAGGGCTGTGGTCAAAAGTAGTGCACTATGTAGGGAATAGGGTGCCATTTGGGACGCAACCTCTACAGTAGGAGTCTTTCAGTTCAGGGTGCTGGAGTTTTCAGGTCAGTAGCGGAGAATCTGTATTTGACAAGTCTCTCCCGTCCTATGGCCAGACTACATCAAATAAGAGCCAAGGAGTTTTGATTGACTCTGACAAGTGGACCATCTCTTCACTTTGACCTCTAAAAGCAGCCCTCCAAAATAACACTTGGTTCTGATCTTGGACAAAGGTTTGTTTGTGGAACTAACACCTGCAACAGAGATAGTCTTACTTTCCCCCCCCCCCCAAAAAAAACATCTTGAAACATACCAAGCCCTAAACTCAGACTACATTGTGATTCACAATAACATCTGGCAGCTCCGCCCCGTTGGGAGTTGATAAGCTAGTCCTTATATATGCACAGAACACAAAAGGGGATTTAGTCACAGTGTTCTCCTTCTAAGGCGTTTGGAGCTGCATGCCAGACCTCTAAGGCGTTTGGAGCTGCATGCCAGACCTCTAAGGCGTTTGGAGCTGCATGCCAGACCTCTAAGGCGTTTGGAGCTGCATGCCAGACCTCTAAGGCGTTTGGAGCTGCATGCCAGACCTCTAAGGCGTTTGGAGCTGCATGCCAGACCTCTAAGGCGTTTGGAGCTGCATGCCAGACCTCTAAGGCATTTGGAGCTGCATGCCAGACCTCTAAGGCGTTTGGAGCTGCATGCCAGACCTCTAAGGTGTTTGGAGCTGCATGCCAGACCTCTAAGGCGTTTGGAGCTGCATGCCAGACCTCCTCTCCTCTGGTCTGATCACTGAAAAACAGGCTGGCAGGAAGTCCTGTATGGGTCTAGCGGGCCATGGGCACGAATTCTAACTTTTACCATTGGCCCACAAGGGGTTCGTCCCACATGACTCCCTATGGTCAAAAGTAGTGCACTATAAATGGAACAGGGTGACATTTGGAAAAGTAGCCAAGCTCACTTTGACAGTCAGTACAGACAGAGAGGATTTCTCAAAAATAATTTTTTTTGTTGAACTGGGTGGTGCCTTGAGCTGAATATGACCTTCAAGCTCGACACTGTAGGAAGAAATGTCATCCTTTCCTGTGCTCTCTTTTTGGAATTACTGAACTATCTCCTCTGCCAGAACTTGCCTCCAAATGTGACCCGTTCCAGGAAGCTAGGCATATGTCCCACGTCACTACTTCACAGGAGAGGCATTTGAAAGTAAAACAATTTTTAAAAATCAAAATTCGTTTTTTTGGCAGAAATGCCTTCTGGAACATGTGAACTTTTTATGTGTCTTAATAACAAACTTGTATGCCATCTGTAAATACGAATAAAATTGATAAATTAATGAGCCTTGTTGGTTTAGCCACGGAAAAAGACAGGAACCTTCCCGCTAGCCATGATTGGCTGAGATTATGGACGGGTTGGACATGCCGAGAGATGAGTTCGCATTGGTCTGCCATGTAGCATGTTTCTGTCTATAACATGAGCTGCTCAGTATGTGTACATAATCCTTTTTTACTGCGGCTTTTTTTTGAAAGATATCATGAAGAACTCCAAAAGTGTTGCTACTGCTCTCCACTTTCCGGAGGACGATCGTGCCACGCTGACTCTCTCTCTGACTCTGAAAAGGAATCAGATGATGAGGAAGTCCCTGATTTAGGTAAAAACATTTCCATTGAACCAGACATTGTAGATCTTCTGATGACAGTGTTAGGCAAGAAACTGTGATAAATAGTGTTATTGTCAAGGAAGAAGTTGACCGAGTTTTGAAATCAGTGGAATGCCCGGTGGAAGCAGAGTATGATTGCAAATGCGGTGAGAGTCGAAAAGTACCCAAACATTCAAGGACCATTTTCTCAAAAGTGGGGTTACAATTTTATCAACTTTCAAAGCAGAATTACTGTTCAACTGCAGTGTATGATATACCATTTTCTAGCTCTGAGTCTCTACTTTTATCCAATGTAAAAAATAAAATAAAAAAACCATGTCAAATGTTGCTACATAGGACCGAATCAAGGTGGTGGGTCACACATGTCATTCAGACAGAACAATGCATTGCAAAGATTAAGACTTTTCATAGCACACCTTCTAGGGTTGCATTTTTTCCCTGTCTTGACATGTTTCCCTCTGAGGAATCTGCTGGGGTTGCATTGTTAGCTCTAAAACGTACAGGAGCTAGGTACAGACTGTGGCAGGTTGTGACTAAGCTAATTGATGAAACTAACGGTAATATCTGTTGATGTATTACATCTGAAGCCAGTCAAACACCAACAGATGGTAGCTAGATCTGTTATATAGAAGCATAAATGCATTAGGGTTAAAGTCAAATTGACAAAATCCACAACACACTCCCTCTACCATCTATAAACATTATACCCTGATGACAACTGGGGGAGGATGGTGCAGACTGATGATGCCCTGGGTCGTGGGACAGCTGGGGAAGGGTGGTGCAGACTGATGACGCCCTGGGTCGTGAGACAGCTGGGGAAGGATGGTGCAGACTGATGATGCCCTGGGTCGTGGGACAGCTGGGGAAGGGTGGTGCAGACTGATGACGCCCTGGGTCGTGAGACAGCTGGGGAAGGATGGTGCAGACTGATGATGCCCTGGGTCGTGAGAATCAAACACGTTTTTCCGATAGCAGCCATGGATTACTGACAAACACACGCACACTCAGCAATGACTTAATGAATGGTTAACCCATTGACCTGGTGGAGAGATATTGACAGGAGAATCTCAACCATCACTCAGACCCATCAGTTTAAGGGATATGACCTACACTCTTAGAAAGAAAGGTGCTAAGTAGAACCATACAGGGTTCTTCGGTTTGTTCCCATAGGGAACCCTTTTTTGGTGCTGGTAGAACCCTTTGCAGAGGGTTCTTCAAAGAACCCCCAGTCTATGGTTCTACCTAGAACCCTTTATGAAGGGGGTATGAAGGGTCTTCAGGCCTTTCTCTGAGTACCTAGTTATACCCTAACACAGCGGTGTTAGATATCTCCTGGTTTACAGGCCACATCAGGCCTGCAAATCACATTATTCTGGCTTGCAAAGTGATATGTAATTCCTATTGGAATCCAGCCCGAGTTAGGATATCCAACAAGCGGAATTGTTAATCACCCGCAACCTGCATTTAGAATGACTGCCAGGGCAGGGCAACATTTAATACTGAGAACTACCTCAATCATCTAAATTGGAACAGCCATCTCAGTAACAGGTGCAATAAATCCAACTACTAACAGATTGGATTAGAAAAATATGTTATTTATCTTTGTGTAGCGTAACATTTATCAACCAGTCAATGTACACGTAAAACACAGATATTACAGTAAAACAAACAATTCTGAAAATCTCCCTGCAATAGAGCATGCTGGGAAATATTATATATGGTGTTGTGTAGAACCCTTCTTGCCTTCCAAAGAATCATCAAAGAACCCTTTCTTTCCAAAAAATGGTTCTTAGGATGTTAAAGGTTCTAGGTAGAACCATTTGCCTTACAAAAAAACCCTTGTCTTCTTAAAGGGGTTCTTCTGATCAAAACGGATCTTGGTAGAACCCTATCCCTCCGTAAAGAACCCTTTTGGAATCCTTTTTTCTAAGAGTGTATACATGTGTCTGTAACCGTAGCGGAGACGTCTCTACAGCGTTGTGTGAATTCTTTCCAAACTCCAACAAACTAACTGCTCCTCCCCTGGCGAAACAAATCTCCATTTGTTTTGCACCAACCTCCCAGCCTTGTATTGACAAAGTGCTTGAATGCACGCCAGGGAGGTTGTTTTTTTAAGTGGAAATAACGCATTCTGAATTTCAAAGGAAAGATGTTGTGCGTTTGCAGAAATAATAATAATACATTCAAATTCACAGGTAATGGTGGTCAGCACTTTCCCCCCTTACAAATCACTGCAGCATTACAGAGTTGGAATGAAACCAAACACTGGTACACTGAAATAGGAGGAGCAGCTTGAGGAAACCAAGGCTGTGTCCCAAACAGAACTCTATTTCCTTGGTCTAAAGTAGTGCACCATAAAGGGAATAGGGTTCCATTTGGGACGCGGACTAATTACAACAAAAACCACACCTTGCCAGGGGAAAGATAACAGAAGTAAACGGAGATGATTAAGGTCGCGAGATCGAACGGAAGAAGGTACGAAGCCATATAGGGGGGGGAAACGGCGTAAGAAGCACAAGAGAAGAGAAGAGAGGAGAAGAGGAAGGTACCCGAAGAGTGAGACAGCATGAATCGACTGCAAGCCGAAGAGAATGCCAGAGTAAGAGAGAAAAAGCAGAAGGAAGAGAAGCGTCAGGAATAGAATGGCAGAATGTCCCCCACCTACATATACGTAGGAAATAAAGTCATGAGCAACACAAGGAGCACTAGCTATTCGCCAGAGACTACAGCAACAGCTAAGCAAGGAGGAAGGCGAAAGAGGACGCGACTAGTAGATCAAGTACTATCCGAAAGCCCACTGAAGAAGCATACACACAGAGCCGGAAGAAGTCACGGCGAATGTCCTTACCCATAAGCTGAATCTAAGTACGGACAAGTATCACTCGAGATGAATCAAAACCAAAAAGCAAAAAAGCTCAAGAACCGCCAACCCAGAAGGTGGACACATACCAAAAGAACGCAGAACAAGAAAGAAAAGAAAAAAAAAGAAGAAAATGAGAAGCGAAGAGAAGAGACGAGTTACACTCCTATCCCTCCTTAGACCAGATCACTCTCATCTCTCCTCTCCTATCATCTCATTCAACACCTATCCCTCTCTATCATCTCCTCCTATCTATCCCTATCCTTCTCTCCTTCTCCTCTCCAACATGTTGATCACTTCACTCATGTCTTTCCAGGATGTGTCTACTGTAATCAATGTGCTTATTGTGTTTCCAAGGCTCTAATTGAGTCTCTTTGTCAGGTAATCACACATAATTGCCAGGCGAAGCGCCACTCCAACCACTCTCCTCACCGCTGGGCCAAGCACTTCTTTGTGGGAGAACAAATGGACGCCATCAAGAGGGATGTTTATGATGTCTATGACAGTACTCCCACCTGCATGGATCACTATTCTATTCTATCAGCACAATGTAGTATGGATGGATGAATGGATGGATGGGTGAATTGGATGGATGGATGGATGGATGGATGGGTGAATGGATGGATGGATGGATGGGTGTAGTCCCCTGTAGCTCAGTTGGTAGAGCATGGCGCTTGCAACGCCAGGGTTGTGGGTTCGTTTCCCACGGGGGGCCAGTATGAAAATGTATGCACTAACTGTAAGTCGCTCTGGATAAGAGCGTCTGCTAAATGACTAAAATGTAATGGATGGATGGGTACAGCTGTGCTTTGCAGTATAGTGTAGTTTGTGTATTGAGATTTCCATCTGCAGAGGACTGCCTGTCTCTCTCTGCCATAGTACAATCACTAAATGTTACACACTTCCCTTACAACCTTGATCACTCTCCATCCCTTTCTCTTCCAACCGCCTCTCTCTCTCTTTCTCGCATCTCTCTCCTCGTCTTGACAGTAAGGCCAATTAGCTGGTTGTCTGTGTGTGTGTAAAACCCCTGCAGTACCTAGCTCATTGTTATTCATAGCCAGTGCAAATGGCACCCTATTCCCTATGCCCATAGGCCTCTGGTGAAAAGTAGTGCACTACATAGGGAACAGGGTGCCATTTGGGACGTGTACTATAATACCTCCAGCTCTGTTCCCTAACAGCCCAGGGGGAGGTCATCACACACCAGGACTGTCTGTTCCCCGTTTCCAGGGGCTTGCAGCTTTCTACATACTTTGGTGGGTTTAAAGGGAGATAGAGAGCGAGGGGGGAGGGGAGAGGGGAGGGGAGGAGAGGGAAGGAGGCAGAGAGAGAAAGTGTGTGGAGAGAGAGAATGTCTTTATTCTTTTTAGAACTTCGAGTGTAATGTTATGTTAATATTTTATTGTTATTCACTTTTGTTTTACTATCTACTCATTGCTTTGGACAATGGAACAGTATGGTTTCCCATGCCAATTAAAGCCATTTAAATTGAAATGAATTGAGAGATGTGGGGGGGGGTTACATCTGGCAGCTTTCTACATACTTTGGTGGGTTTAGAGGGAGATAGAGAGTGAGGAGGGAGGGGAGGGGGGAGGGGAGGGGAGAGAGAGAAAGTGAGAGAGAGAGAGAAATGTGTGTGTGTGTGGGGGGGGGTTACATCTGGCAAGAGAGAGCAGGGGTTTTAGGGGTGTTACATGGTAATGCTCCCCTCAGTGACATCCAGGTTGCATCTCAGGGCTCACTGGGATGCAACAGATGTCAATCTCAATGTGACTTAGTTGCATCCAGGTTGCATCCCTGCCAGAGTAGCAGGACACTGGATCAGTATTCCCCTGGATCTGCATTAGGACACTGGATCAGTATTCCCCTGGATCTGCATTAGGACACTGGATCAGTATTCCCCTGGATCTGCATTAGGACACTGGATCAGTATTCCCCTGGATCTGCATTAGGACACTGGATCAGTATTCCCCTGGATCTGCAGTAGGACACTGAGTCAAGTATTCCCTGGATCAGCACATTAGGACACTGGACAGTATTCCCGGATCTGCATTAGGACACGGATCAGATTCCCCCTGTGGATCTGCATTCTTGCAACAAAAACAGACACCAGAAGTAAAGGTTAACAGTGTGCTGAGTTTTAAGAGTAAGTAGAGTTTGGACTGACCTTTTCCCTCTGCAGTGGTGAGGGGTAGACCAGGCCTAGATAGGGAGGGGTAGACCAGGCCTAGATAGGGAGGGGTAGACCAGGCCTAGATAGGGAGGGGTAGACCAGGCCTAGATAGGGAGGGGTAGACCAGGCCTAGATAGGGAGGGGTAGGGGAAAAACCCCGGCCTAGATAGGGAGGGTAGACCGGCCTACCTAGATCGGGAGGGGTTAGGGTAGACCAGGCCTAGAAGGGAGGTGTAGAGGTATAGGATAGATAGACTAGGCTAGATAGGGAGGGGGTTAGGACTAGGCTAGATAGGGAGGGGTAGACTAGGCCTAGATAGGGAGGGGTAGACGAGGCATAGAAGAAGGGAGGGTTTAGGTGACTAGGCCTAGATAGGGAGGGGTAGACTAGGCCTAGATAGGGAGGGGTAGACTAGGCTAGATAGGGAGGGGTAGACTAGGCCTAGATAGGGAGGGGTAGACCAGGCCTAGATAGGGAGGGGTAGACTAAGCCTAGATAGGGAGGGGTAGACTAGGCCTAGATAGGGAGGGGTTCGACCAGGCCGAGTCGGGAGGGGTAGACTAGCCTAGATAGTGAGGGGTATAGTACTAGGCCTAGATAGGGGAGGGGTATTTTTATTAGGACTAGCTAGATAGGGAGGGGTAGACCAGGCCTAGATAGGGAGGGGTAGACTAGGCCTAGATAGGGAGGGGTAGACCAGGCCTAGATAGGGAGGGGTAGACCAGGCCTAGATAGGGAGGGGTAGACCAGGCTAGATAGGAGGGGTTAGGACCAGCTAGATAGGGAGGGGTAGACCAGCCTAGTAGGGAGGGGTTAGACTAGGCCTAGATAGGAGGGGTTAGACAGGCCTAGATAGGGAGGGGTTAGACAAGGCCTAGAAGGGAGGGGCTAGACCAGGCCTAGGATAGGGAGGGGTGACCAGGCTAGATAGGGAGGGGTATAGACCGCCTAGATAGGGAGGGTTAGACCAGGCCTAAGTAGGGAGGGTAGGATAGCTAGATAGGGAGGGTAGAACAAGGGCCTAGTAGGGAGGGGTAGACCAGGCCTAGATCAATAAGGCAAGACACCTGGCTAGCACAATGGGATTTATCACCTGGCTAGCACAATGGGATTTATACCTGGCTAGCACAATGGGATTTATCACCTGGCTAGCACAATGGGATTTATCACCTGGCTAGCACAATGGGATTTATCACCTGGCTAGCACAATGGGATTTATCACCTGGCTAGCACAATGGGATTTATCACCTGGCTAGCACAATGGGATTTATCACATGGCTAGCACAATGGGATTTATCACCTGGCTAGCACAATGGGATTTATCACCTGGCTAGCACAATGGGATTTATCACCTGGCTAGCACAATGGGGATTTTATCACCTGGTAGAACAATGGGATCTTATCACCTGGAAGCAAAATGGGATTATACCCTGGCTAGCACAATGGGATTTATCAACCTGGCTAGCATTCAATGGGATTTATCACCTGGCTAGCACAATGGGATTTAACACCTGCTAGCACAATGGGATTTATCAGCAGTAGGGTTAAATAAAGCTGTTTTCCCAAGTGATGAACTATTAGTGAACAGTAGTGCTACAGTATGGCCTGTAAGTCTTAATACTACCTCTATTCCATTCAACTGGGCCCAGGAAACCTGCAGCATGGACTCAATCAAATCCATTTTATTGGGCCAACATGACGCCCGAATTACAACAGGTGAGATATTACATGATAATGCTTACTTAACAGCCATTAACCAACAGTGCATTTATTTTAATAAAAAAAAGAGAATAAAAACAACAAGTGTTGAGAAAAAAAGAGCAGAAGTTAAAATAAAATAACAGTAGGGAGGCTATATATACAGGGGGGGTACCGGTGCAGAGTCAATGTGCGGTGGCACCGGCTAGTTGAGGTAGTTAAAGTAATATGTCCTATGTAATATGTCATATGATATTCACACTTTAAAAAACAACAACCATAGAATGATTAACTTGTGGGTTTCTACAATTGAACTAACTGGCTGAGAGTGAAGGTAGAATAGAATAACTGACCAACAGAGTTCAGTAACACACAGCCAGTCAGCAGACTGTGACACCAGCTGTAAGAATAACTTAAACTGGAAGATAATCAATTCCCCCAGTCGCCATCCTTACCCCAGTACAGAAATACCTTACACACGGGCAGCCATCCTTCCAACACAGAAATCCTTCCCCAGTTCAGCAATCCCTTCCCCAAAGTCAGCCATAAGTCCACCAGTCAAGCCCCATCCTTCCCCCGTCAGCCATCCTTCCCCCAGTCAACCATCTTCCCACAGCCAGCATCTTCCCCCTGTCGCCATCCTTCCCCCAGTCAGCCATCCTTCCCCCAGTCAGCCATCCTTCCCCCTGTCAGCCATCCTTCCCCCTGTCAGCCATCCTTCCCCCAGTCAGCCATCCTTCCCCCAGCCAGCCACCTCCCACAGCCACAAGCCATTTCCTCCCCCTGTCAGCCATCCTTCCCCCAGTCAGCCATCCTTCCCCCCAGTCAGCAATCCTTACCCTGTCAAGCAATCCTGCCCCTGTCAGCCATACTTACCCCAGTCAGCCATCCTTCCCCTGTCAGCCATCCTTCCCCCTGTCAGCCATCCTTCCCCCAGCCTGAGAGAGACGAAATTACACTCACACACCACATAAAATACAACACCACACACACTTCAGGTTCACTTCCACTTCACTCTGTAACCTTTTACAAGCTCTTAGATGAAAAAAGAGAAGGATGCCCTAAATAAGATATCCCTCTGGGCAACACGTACAGCACATCTGTTGGTGTGTGTGTGTGTGTGTGGGTGTGGCGGTGTGTGCGCTGGCTGTTTGGTGTGTGTTATGGAAGCCCCTCGCATGTGCAGGAAGTGGGTGGTGCCGCTGCTCCCCGCTGAGTGAATGAATTGTCGACAGAAACGTTCAGGCTTTGAAAAATCTTGTCCGAACAGAAGGAATGTAAAACGAATGGCAGCAGTGTTGTGCTTCCCAAAAGGCACCCTATTCTCATTGTAGGGCACTACTCTTGCCAGGGCCCATAGGGCTTTCTGGGAAAAAGAAGGGCAAAGATAGAGGGGAATATATGTGGGCCTGGGGGGAAGAATGACTGTTATGTTAAAAAGGGGACGAGAGAAACAAGTGAATCCAATCACAGGTATCTTAGCAGAGGCGAGAGGAAGAGAGAGAGAGCAGAGAGAGAGAGAGCGAGAGGCGGAGAGAGAGAGAGAGAAGAGAGAGAGAGAGAGAGAGAGAGAGATCGAGATAGTAGAGAGCGAGAGCGAGAGCAGATAGCTCTCTGCTCCTCTCTCGCTCTCTCTATCTCTCTCTCCTCTCTCTCCAATTTCCAATTTACGGGCTTTATTGGCATGGGAAACGTGTGTTAACATTGCCAAAGCAAGTGAAGTAGATAGTAAACAAAAGTGAAATAAACAATAAATATTATCTCTCTAGTACATGCTAACATACTTTCTGTGAGTGGCAGTACATTACATTCCCTGCTGAGAATAGCCACTGGGTATGGACTAGGGGGCTGATGAAACAGCACAGTCTGGGTTGTCATTAAGAGAGAGTGAAGTGAGTGTGTTAACATAGCATCAGTCATTAACCAATTACACAGCTAGAGAGCGCAGAGGGGCCGGCACATGAAGAACAAACAGCTCCATGTCAGGCTGATCTCAGGTCAGTGCTTAGTTCCTTGTAGTGATGGGAAGGGAGGGAGGGAGGAAGAGGCAGAGAGATGGAGGGAGAGAGAGAGAGGAGGGGAGAGGATGATAGGGGGAGGAGAGGAAGAGGGGGGGAGGAGAGAGGGAGAGGGAGAGGAGAGAGAGAAGGGGAGGAGAGGGACAGAGGGAGAGAGGGGATGGAGAGATGGGGAGTAGAGAGGGGGAGGAGATGGGGCTGTAATAAGTGTCAGACTGACTGCATTCTCCTGTGCCAGTGTTCAAACAGATGGTGGGGCTGCAGCCCCCTGCCCTGCTCATAAACACACAGGGCTCACACATAGTGTACAGTAGGAACTGATATCACACTCACTCACATACACACGCGCAAATAGATCCACAAACACGATGCGTACTCACACACAGAGAGTCATGTCACAGCACAGTTGCTTTGGGCTTCCTGTCCTCCTGTCCTCCTGACCTCCTGACCTCCTGTCCTCCTGTCATCCTGACCTCGTCATTCTGTAATCCTGACCTCCTGTAATCCTGACCTTCTGTCATCCTGACCTCCTGTTACTCTGACCTCCTGTCCTCCTGTCATTCTGACCTCCTGACTCCTGTCATCCTGACCTCATCATTCTGTCATCCTGACCTCCTGACCTCCTGTCATTCTGACCTCCTGTCCTCCTGTCATTCTGACCTCCTGTTCATCGGACTCCTGTCCCCTGTCATTTCTGCTCCTTTCCTCCTGACCTCCTGACCTCCTGTCATCCTGACCTCATCATTCTGTCATCCTGACCTCCTGACCTCCTGTCATTCTGACCTCCTGTCCTCCTGTCATTCTGACCTCCTGTCATTCTGACCTCCTGTCCTCCTGTCATTCTGTCCTCCTGTCCTCCTGACCTCCTGACCTCCTGTCATCCTGACCTCATCATTCTGTCATCCTGACCTCCTGACCTCCTGTCATTCTGACCTCCTGTCCTCCTGTCATTCTGACCTCCTGTCATTCTGACCTCCTGTCCTCCTGTCATTCTGTCCTCCTGTCCTCCTGACCTCCTGACACCCTCCTGTCATCCTGACCTCATCATTATGTACATACGACCTCCTGACCTCCTGTCATCCTGACCTGCCTGTCCTCCTGTCATCCTGACCTCCTGTCATCCTGACCTTCCTGTCCTCCTGTCATCTGACCTCCTGTATCCTGACCTATGTCCTCCTGTTCATCGACTTCCTGTCACCTGAACTCGTTTACTCGACCTCATGTCATTATGACCTCTGACACCTCCTGACTTCTGCCCTCCTGTCATCTGCCCTCATGTAATCCTGACTCTGACCTCCTTGACTCCAGTCATTGACCCTCCTCATGACCTCCTGTCACCCTGACCTCCCTGTCACTTCTGACCTACTGTCATCCTGACTCATGCATCCTGTTCATCCTGACCTCCTTGTCATCCTGTACTCCTGTCATCCTGACCTCCTGACCTCCTGTCCTCTTGTCATTCTGACCTCCTGTCATCCTGACCTCCTGTCATCCTGACATCGAACTCCCCTGACATCCTGACATCCTGTCATCCTGACCTCCTGACCTCCTGACCTCTACTGACCCCCCTCCAGAGAATATAAGACTAAGCAGGAGATCTGTCTCTCGCTCTCTCTATCAACCCCTCTCAATAAAATTAAATTCAATTTAAGGGCTTTATTGGCATGGGAACGTATGTTAACATTGCCAAAGCAAGTGAAGTAGGATAGTAAAACAAAGTGAAATAAACATAAATATTAACAGTAAACATACACTCACAAAAGTTCCAAAAGAATAAATACATTTCTAATGTCATATTATGTATATATACAGTGTTGTAACAATGTGCAAATAGTTAAAGTACAAAAGGGAAAATAAATCAACATAAATATGGGTTGTATTTACAATGGTTGTTGTTCTTCACTGGTTGCCCTTTTTGTGGCAGCAGGTCACAAATCTTGCTGCTGTGATGGCACACTGTGGTTTTCACCCGTAGAATATGGAAGTTTATCAAAATTTGGTTTGTTTTCGAATTCTTTGTGGATCGCTGTAATCTGAGGGAAAATATGTGTCTCTATATGGTCATACATTTGGCAGGAGGTTAGGAAGTGCAGCTCAGTTTTCCATCTCATTTTGGGGGCAGTGTGCACATAGCCTGTCTTCTCTTGAGAGCCATGGTCTGCCGACGGCGGCCTTTCTCAATAGCAAGGCTATGCTCACTGAGTCTGTACACAGTCAAAGCTTTCCTTAAGTTTGGGTCAGTCACAGTGGTCAGGTATTCTGCCACTGTGTACTCTCTGTTTAGGGCCAAATAGCATTCTAGTTTGCTCAGTTTCTTTGTTATTCTTTCCAATGTGTCAAGTAATTCTCTTTTTGTTTTCTCATGATTTGGTTGGGTCTAATTGTGTTGCTGTCCTGGGGCTCTGTGGGGTCTGTTTGTGTTTGTGAACAGAGCCCCAGGACCAGCTTACTTAGGGGACTCTTCTCCAAGTTCATCTCTCTGTAGGTGATGGCTTTGTTATGGAAGGTTTGGGAATTCTTCTCCTGACAGTATAGTGTAGCGTTGTAGTCATCATGTTTCTATTCACTTTCTATATTGACTGAATACCCAGAGTTATTCACTACATTGACTGAATACCCAGAGTTATTAACTATATAGACTGAATACCCAGAGGTATTCACTACATTGATGGAATACCCAGAGTTATTCACTATATTGACTGAATACCTGGAGTTATTCACTATAGAGACTGAATACCCAGAGTTATTCACTATATTGACTGAATACCCAGAGTTGTTAACTATATAGACTGAATACCCAGAGTTATTCACTTAGAGGACTCCCCAGAGTATAACTATATTGACGAATACCCAGAGGTATTCCACATATATTGAACTGAATACCCAGAGGATTTCACTTATATTGACTGAACTACCCAGAGGTATTCACTATATAGACTGAATAACCAGAGTTGTTCACTACATTGACTGAATACCCAGAGTTATTCACTATATAGACTGAATACCCAGAGTTATTCACTATATTGACTGAATTCCCAGAGTTATTCACTAGATTGACTGAATAACGAGAGTTATCACTATATTGACTCTGAATACCCAGAGTATTCACTATATCGACCCCCTGAAATACCCAGAGTAGTCACTAATTGACTGAATACCCAGAGTTATTCACTATATCGACTGAATACACAGAGTTATTAACTATATCGACTGAATACCCAGAGGTATTCACTACCTTGATGGAATACCCAGAGTTATTCACTATATTGACTGAATACCTGGAGTTATTCACTATATTGACTGATACCCAGAGTTATTAACTATATAGACTGAATACCCAGAGTTATTCACTATATTGACGGAATACCCAGAGTTATTCACTATATTGACTGAATACCCAGAGGTATTCACTATATTGACTGAATACCCAGAGGTATTCACTATATTGACTGAATACCCAGAGGTATTCACTATATAGACTGAATAACCAGAGTTGTTCACTACATTGACTGAATACCCAGAGTTATTCACTATATCGACTAAATACCCAGAGTTATTCACTACATTGACTGAATACCCAGCGTATTCACTAGTATAGAATACCAGAGGTATTCACTATAATGACTGGAATACCCAGAGGTATTCACAATGGACTGAATACCCAGAGGTATTCCTTAGGACGAAATACAGAGTTGTTCACTACATTGGACTGAATACCCAGAGTTATTCACTATATCGACTAAATACCCAGAGTTATTCACTACATTGACTGAATACCCAGAGTTATTCACTACATTGACTGAATACCCAGAGTTATTCACTATATCGACTGAATACCCAGAGTTATTCACTATATAGACTGAATACCCAGAGTTATTCACTATATCGACTGAATACCCAGAGTTATTCACTACATTAACTGAATACTCAGAGTTATTCACTATATTGACTGAATACCCAGAGTTATTCACTACATTAACTGGAATTCCAGAGTTATTCACTATATTGACTGAATACCCAGAGTTATTCACTACATTGACTGAATACCCAGAGCTATTCACTATATCGACTGAATACCCAGAGTTATTCACTATATCGACTGAATACCCAGAGTTATTCACTATATAGACTGAATACCCAGAGTTATTCACTATATCGACTGAATACCCAGAGTTATCACTACATTAACTGAATACTCAGAGTTATTCCTAATTGACTGACTACCGAGTTATTCACTACATTAACTGAATACCCAGAGTTATGACACTATATGACTGAATACCCAGAGTTATAACTAGACTAGACTGAATACCCAGAGTTATTCACTATAGTGACTGAATACCCAGAGTTATTCACTATAGTGACTGATTTGAAAACTGAAACGACCCCTACCCTGGTTTTGTTATAAGATCACTGCTCGCAACTTTATCTACTATAACTCTATTGGAGCATAGGACCTTAGGAGAACGGACCTGTACTCCGCTGTTATTGCATCCTATAACACAGCATCAGGTGTTTATAGGGCAGGGTAGAGTATAGGTAGGGGACAGCACAAGCTCAGGGATTCCTGATAGGGCAGGGTAGAGTAGGGACAGCACAGCATCAGGTGATCCTATAGGGCAGGGTAGAGTAGGGTCATCCAGGGGAACACACCTCATAAATAAAGCCCATAGGCAATATACTCCACACCACTATTACAGCGAGCTGTGGCCAGACAGAGCCCGACCCGGTCACTGGACAGGGAACCGCTGCTCTTCCTCCTCCCAGACTGACTCATTAACTGGGAATAAAAAGGTTAGCGCCTGAACGGAACCCCCTGGCTGCACCCCGCCCTTAGAGCCGACCAATAAACAACCTCGGATGAGCAACAGGCTGGAACGTACGCCAATCACGCGCCAGACACCGCTCGCCAGACGCTGCAGTCCCTCAGTGAAAACACACGAACACAAATGCACACACACACCAACACACACAAACAAACACACGCACGCACACACACCCACACACACACACACTAACAAACGCACACACACAAACAAACACACACCCGCACAACATCTGCGTCACGGCCTCTGAACAGAGGAATAAATTGTCCACTTTTCCTCTCCTCTTCTATAAAATCATCTTTCTTCATTTCCTTTCCCCCCCATCTTCATAACATCTAGAAGAAATGCACTCAAAAACACAATCAGTTGGACATTCAATCCCCACACCAGAGGGAGGGAGGGAGGAGAGGGAGGGAGGAGGGAGGGAGGAGGAGGGAGAGAGGAGAGAGAGGAAGCAGAGAGAAGGAGAGTGTCGGGAAGAGAGAAAGAGAGAGCAGAGGATGAGAAAGAGAGAGCAGAGAGAGAGAGAGAGAGGGAGAGAGAGAGAGAGAGAGGAAGAGAGAGGGGAAAAGAGAGAGCAGAGAAAGAGCGAGGAAGAGATAGAGAGAGGGAGAGAGGAGCTAGAGAGCTAAGTAGTAGAAGAGATGAGAGAGGAAGGCAGCAACAGCAAAGGAAGAGAAAAAGGGGGGAGTAAAAGCTTACACAGCAAGCCACTTTATTCAGCTAATGTCTCGTGAGAGGTAAAAAAGGAGAGGGAGGGAGGGAGGCAGAGGGATATAGCGAGAGGAGCGAGAGAGAGAGACGTGAGAGAGAGAGAAGCGAGAGAGAGGAGAGAGGAAGAGAGAGAGCGAGGAGAGAGAGAGAAGGCGAGATCTCTGATAGAGAGAAATCTCTATATATAGCTATACTTCTATATCATTTAGGCTATCTCTATCTAGCTATATCTCTCTCGCTCTCTTCTCTCTCTATCTCTCTCTCTCTCTCCGCTCTCTTCTCTCTCGCTCTATAGCGAGGGTTTGTCACAAGCAGGAACATTCCCAACAAAAACACAACACACAAAAGATGAGGTGATGGAAAGAGTGTGATGGCTTATAAGGAATCGGCAGACAGAGAGAGGGGAAGAACAACTGTCTAGAGTGTTGATAGGCAGTTAAGAAAGGCCTGGAGGTTGTGGTCGTGTGTGTGTTGAATAGCAGTAAGAAGGGCCTGGAGGTGTGTGTGTGTGTTGAATATGCAGTGTGAAGGCCTTGAGAGCAGCAAGGAGGCCAACAGTGGTCTCAGCTGAAACAGGAGACTAACTTCAGAAACACATACACACATGGCCAATTACAGTGGAATTACACACACACACACACACACACACACACGCACACACTGCAACACACACACCCCCACACAACCACACCACACATGCACACACTGCACACACACACCACCACACACACCACACCTGCTTCTCTTGTAGTGCTGAGTGATTAACCGTCATTTCAGTTTTTTTTCCCCCGGTTATTAAACAACTAATTGACCGACGTTGGTTCAATTACTTGAATTCCATTTAGTTGGGTTTTTTTTGTGAGCCTAAAGCGCCGTTTCTCTAGAGAGAAATCAAATCATTCACGAGAGAGTGGGACTCTGGGCTGAAGGGAGTTATAGTTCATTATCAACCTAGTTCAGCGCAGAAAGAAAAAGAACGTGTAATTAAAACTTACAATGACCCATAATCCATTGCGCCGGTTTATTCCGGCTTCACGGCAGCGAGAGATGGGGGATACACTTTTACGTTAGGTTAGATACACACAGAGCACATCGACCGCATGATGAGAGAGAATGTACACAAACCCAAAGATGAGAGAGAGGGACAGAGACAGTGGTGGAAGGATGTTCTTATATTACTTTGAAGAACTAGTAAAATGATTTAGTCAGACAGCTCTGCAGCATGTTAGGCAGGCTAGCTTAGCTAAATAGGATGACTAAAGACAGTACCGTATGGGGAGCAGAGAGAACGTTGTCTGGGAGCAGAGAGAACGTTGTCTGGGAGCAGAGAGACCGTTGGCTGGGAGCAGAGAGACGTTGGCTGGGAGCAGAGAGAACGTTGGCTGGGAGCAGAGAGAACGTTGGCTGGGAGCAGAGAGACCGTTGGCTGGGAGCAGAGAGAACGTTGGCTGGGAGCAGAGAGAACGTTGGCTGGGAGCAGAGAGACCGTTGGCTGGGAGCAGAGAGAGCAGAGAAGAACCGTTGGCTGGGAGCAGAGAGAAGTTGGCTGGGAGCAGAGAGACCGTTGGCTGGGAGCAGAGAGAACGTTGGCTGGGAGCAGAGAGAACGTTGGCTGGCTGGCGGCTGCTATTGCCTGAGCAGAGATGAGATTATGACTTTTAAGGAATAAAGTAATCAAATAAAAACTAAGTAAAGCTTTTGTATTATTTCATAGTAATTTAAATTATTTCTATTGATGTCTACCCAATGTGGATCTGACAGAAACAATGGAATATTTTCAATGTTTTGGCAACCTAATGAACGTTCACTTCATTTGGCTTCGGAATTTCCATTAAAAAGCTCTAAAATCATTTTAATGTCATTATTTCATAATTAATTTAATGTAAAAAAAAAAAATCTAAACCAAAATAGAAAACTGTGATTAGTTTTTAAAGAATCAAGCGAAACCGAACCGACCCCAAAAAGCACTAATTGCTCAGCACTATTCTCTTGTGGAATATCAGTCTCCTACTGACTGATTGGTAGACTGGTGTATCTCAGTAAAGGTCAATGGTGCAACAGTCATTTCACAGACAGCTGGGAGGGAGTAGGAAGATATCAGACAGGTAGGAGGAGAGTAGGAAGATATCAGACAGGTCGGTAGGAGAGTAGGAAGATATCAGTGAGCAGGTAGGAGGAGAGAGCAATATTATGCAGACCGGTCGGATGAAGCGGAAGATATCAACACGGTAGCAGAGGAGATATCAGACAGGTAGGAGGATAGTAGGAAGGATATCAGACGGTAGGAGGAGAGAGGAAAGATATCAGGCAGGTAGGGGAGGAAGAGGAAGATATCAAGAACAGGTGGAGGAGAGAGGAAAGATATTCAGACAGGTAGGATGCGAGTAGGAAGATATCAGACAGGTAGGGAGGGAGAGATGGAAGCTATTTCACTTCGCAAGGGTAGGAGAGAGAGGGAAGATTATCAGACCGGGTAGTGCGTGGGGTGAGGATAGAGGAGATAATCAGACAGTAGGAGGAGAGAGTGGAATCAGAATCAGACAGTGTCTGGGAGAGAGATGGAAGAGTATCAGACGTTTTCTGTCAGAATGAAGGGAAGATTATGCAGACGGCGAGGGTATGAGGAATATTATTAGAGATATCGACAGGTGGAGGAGAGTACGGAAGATATCAGACCGGTAGGGAGGAGAGAGGCAGATCGACATCCAGGTAGGGAGGAGAAGTAGGAAGATATCAGACAGGTATGAGAAGAGAAGATATCAGAGACAGCTGGAGGATAGAGGAAGATATCACGGTGGAGGGAGAGTAGGAAGATATCAAGACGGTAGGAGGAGAGTAGTAAGATCTCAGAACAGGTAGGAGGAGAGAGGAAGATATCAGACAGGTAGGAGGAGAGAGGAAGATATCAGACAGGTAGGAGGAAGTAGGAAGATATCAGACAGGTAGGAGGAGAGTAGGAAGATATCAGACAGGTAGGAGGGAGAGGTAGGAAGATTATCAGACAGGTAGGAGAGAGTATGAAGATATCAGACGTTAGGAGTCAGAGTAGGCAGATAATCAGACAGGTAGGAGGATAGTATGAAGATATCAGACAGTTAGGAGGATAAGAGGAAATATCAGACAGTATGAGTAGATAGGAAGATCTCAGACAGGTAGGAGGAGAGAGAGGAATCAGAACGGTATGAGATAGAAGGCAGATATCATACAGGTAGGGAGGAGAGAGGAAGATATCAGACAGGTAGGAGGAGAGTAGGAAGATATCAGACAGGTAGGAGGAGAGAGGAAGATATCAGACAGGTAGGAGGAGAGAGGAAGATATCAGACAGGTAGGAGGAGAGTAGGAAGATATCAGACAGGTAGGAGGAGAGAGAAGATATCAGACAGGTAGTAGGAGAGTAGGAAGATATCAGACAGTAGGTGAGAGAGGAGATTATCACCGGTAGGAGGAGAGAGGAAGAATATCAGACAGTTAAGGAGGAGAGTAGAAGATATCATACAGGTAGGAGGAGAGTAGGAAGATTATCAGACGGTTAGGAGAGAGAGGAAGATATCATACAGGTAGGAGGAGAGGTAAGATATCAGACAGGTAGGAGGATAGTAGAAGATATCATACAGTTAGGAGGCGGATGAAGATATCAGACAGTAGGAGGAGAGTAGGAATATCAGACGGTAGGAGGAAGAGGCAGATATCAGACCGTGGAGGAGAGTATAATAATCAGAGACAGGTAGGGTGAATGAATGAAGAAGAGTAAGGGACTTATATTCGAATAATCATACCTATGTAGGAGGAGAGAGGAAGATAATCAGACATGTCGGAGGAGAGAGAAGCTATCTACAGGTAGGCGGATAGAGGCAAGATATAGGACAGGTAGGAGGAGAGAGGGAGATATCAGACTGGTAAGAGGAGAGAGGAAGATATCAGACAGGAAGTCTAGGAGAGGAAGATATCAGACAGGTATATGGATAGAGGAAGATATCAAGCCGGTAGGATGAGAGTATGAAGATATCAGACAGGTAGGAGGAGAGAGGAAGATATCAAGACGCTGGGAGGATATGCGGACTATATCAGACCAGGGTAGGAGGAGAGAGGACGATATCAGACATGTAGGAAGGAGAGAGAAGATTCAGACAGGTAGGAGGAGAGATGAAGATATCAGACAGGTAGAAGATTAGTAAGATATCATACAGGTAGGAGGAGAGAGGAAGAATATCAGAAACAGGTAGGGAGGAGAGTAGGAGATATCATACAGGTCGGAGGAAGAGGAAGATATCATACATTAGGAGGAGAGTATGAAAGATAATCATACAGGTAGGAGGAGAGTAGGAAGATATCAGACAGGTAGGAGAGAGTAATGAAGATAATCAGAACAGGTATGAGGAGATTAGGAATATAGACATGTAGAAGGAGAGAGGAAGATATCAGACGGGTAGGAGGTGAGAGGAAGATACAGACATGTTAGGAGGCGAGAGGAAGATATCGACAGGTAAGGAGGAGAGAGGAAGATATCAGACAGGTAGGAGGAGAGAGGAAGATATCAGACAGGTAGGAGGAGAGTAGGAAGAATCTCAGACAAGGTAGGATGATAGAGAAGATCTCAGACAGGTAATTCGGAGAGAGGAAGATATCAGACAGGTAGGAGGAGAGAGGAAGATATCAGACAGGTAGGAGGAGAGTAGGAAGATATCAGACAGGTAGGAGGAGAGTAGAAGATATCAGACAGGTAGGAGGAGAGTAGGAAGATATCAGACAGGTAGGAGGAGAGTAGGAAGATATCAGACAGGTAGGAGGAGAGTAGGAAGATATCAGACAGGTAGGAGGAGAGAGGAAGATACCGAAAAAATCAGAAAAAAAAAAACCGGTAGGAGATAGAGGAAGATATCAGACAGGTAGTAAGAGATAGAGAAGAATATCAGACAAGGCGAGGAGCGAGTAATATATCAGACAGGTATGAGAGAGAGTAGATATCAGACAGGTATGAGAGAGAGAAGATTCAGCCAGGTAGGAGGAGAGAGAAGCTATCAGACAGGTAGGAGGACGAGTAGGAAAATATCAGACAGGTAGGAGGAGCGCGAAGATATCAGACATGCAGGAGGAGAGTCGGAAGTATCAGACAGTAGGAGGAGAGAGGAAGATATCAGACCGGTAGAGAGAGTAGGAAGGATATCTACAGTAGAAGGAGAGTATGAAGATATCGACCGGGTAGGAGGAGCGTAGAAGATATCAGACAGTAGGCGGATAGAGGAAGATCTCAGACGGTAGGCGGAGAAGAGGAAGATATCAGACATGTAGGAGGAGAGGAGAAGAATCAGACAGGTAGGCGTAGAGAGGAAATATCAGACGGTAGGATGAGAGAGGAAGATCTCCAGACAGGTATGAGGAGAGAGGAAATATCAACAGGTAGAGGCTAGTAGGAAGATAATCAGACGGTAGGAGGAGAGAATGAATATCGAGACAGGTAGACGAAGAGAGGAAATATCAGACAGGTAGGAGAGGAGGAAGATATCAGACAGTAGGAGGAGAAGGAATATCAGACAGTAGGAGGAGAGAGTAAGATATCTACAGGTAGAAGGAGAGAGGAAATAATTCAGACAGGTAGGGGAGGAGAGAGGAAATAGCAGACGGTAGGAGGATAAGTACTATAGCAGACAGGGTAGGAAAGATAGTGAAGATATCAGACGTTAGGAGGATACTATGAAATATCAGACAGTTATGATTAGAGATTAAGATATCATACGGTATGATAAAGAGGAGATAATCATACAGGTAGGATGAGAGAGGAAGATATCAGAATGTAGTAGGAGAGTCAGGAAGATATCATACCTGTAGTGAGTAGAGAGGAAGAGATCATGACAGGTAGGAGGGATAGTAGGAAGATATCAGGACAGGTAAGGAGGAGAGAGGAAGATATCAGACAGGTAGAGGAGAGTCGGAAGATATCAGACGGGTATGAGGAGAGTAGGAAGATATCACCGGGTAGGAGGAGAGTAGGAAAGATATCTTACAGGTATGATTATCTTATTTAAGATACAGACAGGTATGAGGATGAGTAGGAAGATATCCGACATGTATTGGGATAATTAGTAATATATACCTTAAATGAGACTTATGAATTATCAGACATTTAGTGCGTATGAATGATATCAGACAGGTAGAGGTAGAGAGAAGATATCATACATGTAGGAGAGAGAGGTAATATATCAGACAGTTATTAGGATAGTAGGGAAGATATCATACAGGTAGAGAGATTAATGAAGATATCATACAGGTAGGGAGGAGAGTATGAATATATCAGACATGTATGAGTAGATAGGAATATATCATCTAGGAGATGAGAGATTAGAATATCATATAGTTAAATGAGTGAGATGGAAGATAATATACAGGTAGGTAGATAGTATGAATATATCATACATGTCGATGTAGAGATTAATATTCAACTTTATTATTAGAGTAGGAAGATCTCATACCGGTAGAGTAGACGTAGGAGATATCATACAGGATAGGAGGAGAGATGAAGAATACAGACAGGTAGTAGGAGAGAGGAATTATATCATACGGTAGGATGAAAGGAAGATATCATGACAGTTAGGAGGAAGAGTAGAAGTTATCATCAGTTAGGATGATAGTAGGAATATATCATACAGTAGGGAGGAAGTAGGGAAGATATCAGACAGTAGGAGTAGAGTAGGAAGATATCAGACAGGTAAGAGTGAGAGGAATAGATCAGACAGGTATTAGGAGAGTAGTAATATATCAGACAGGTAGGAGGAGAGAGAAGGATATCAGAAACGGTCTGAGGATATTAGGAAGATATCAGACAGGTAGGAGGAGAGAGTAAGATATCAGACGGTAGGCGGAGAGAGAAAGATATCAGACGGTAGGATGAGAGAAGAATATCACAGGACAGGTAGGATATCAGTAGGAAGATAATCAGACAGGTAGGAGTAAGAGTAAGGAAGATATCAGACAGGTCGGAGATAGAGGAAGATATCAGACAGGTAGAGAGAGTAGGAAGCTATCAGACAGGAGGAGAGAAGGGGGAAAAGATATCATACATGCAGAATGAGAGTAGGAAATATCAGACAGGTGGAGGAGAGAGGAAGATATCTTGCAGGTAGAGGAGATATGAAATACAGACATTTGGTAGGAGGATAGTATGAAGATATCAGACGGTAGGAGGAGCGTAGGAATAGATCGACCAGTAGGAGGAAGAGGAAGATATCATACAGGTAGTAGGAGAGAGGCAAGATATCAGACAGGTGGAGGATAGAGGAAGATATCAGACAGGTAGGCGGAGAGAGGAAGATATCATCCAGGTTGGGAGAGCGGAAGATATCAGACAGTAGGAATGAGAGGAGGAAGATATCAGACAGGTAGGAGTAAGTAGGAAAGATATCCGACAGTTAGGAGGAAGAGGAAGATATCATACAGTTAGGAGAAGCGAGGAATATAATCACCAGGTAGAGGAGATAGGAAGATATAGACCGGTAGGAGGAGAGAGATATACAGACAGGTCGGAGAGAGAGGAGGAAAATATCAGACAGGTAAATGAGATAGGAAGATATCAAACGGTAGGAGAGATAGGAAGATATCCAATACAGTTCATGAGGAATAGGCAGATATCAGACAGGTAGGCTGGAGAGGAGGAAGCTATCAGACAGGTTGAGGAAGTATTCAGATATCGACAGGTAGGGAGGAGATAGGAAGATATCAGACAGGTAGGAGACGGAGGATATATCAACAGGTAGGAGGAGAGATGACGATATCACAGGGTAGGAGAGTAGGAAGATCTCAACAGGTGGAGGAGAGAGACGATATCAGACAGTTAGGAGGAGAGTAGTAAGATATATCATACAGGTAGGAGGAGAGAGGAAGATACGACAGTATGAGAGGTAGGAAGATATTCAGAACAGGTCGGAGGGAGTAGGAGATATCATACAGGGTATGTATGATAGTAGGAGATATCAGACGTAGGAATGGAAGTAGGAAGATATCAGACGGTAGGAGAGAGTAGGAAGGATATGACAGGTAGAAGGAGAGTAAGGAAGATATCAGACAGGTAGGAGGAGAGAGGACGATATCAGACCGGTGGAGAGAGTAGGAAGATATCCGACAGTTAGGAGAGATAGAAGATATCAGACAGGTATGAGGCTAGTATGAAGATATCAGACACAGTAGGAGGCGAGCGGAAGAATCTCAGACAGGTAGGAGGAGAGGATGAAGATATCAGACAGTAGGATGAGAAGTAGAGATATCAGACAGGTAGAGATAGTAGGAAGATAGACAGGTAGAAGGAGAGTAGGAATTATATCAACAGGGTAAGCAGGAGAGAGGAAAGATTCATCACAGGTCGAGGAGAGAGAAAGATATCATACAGGTAGGAGGAGAGAGTAAGTATCCAGACGGTAGGAGGAGAGATGAAGGATATCAGACCTGTAGGAGGAGAGTAGGAGATATCAAACCGGTAGAGGAAGAGGAATATTTAATCAGACGGTAGCGAGAGAGGAGATATCCGACATGTATGAGGAGAGTAGAAGATATCAGAACAGGTAGATGCGAGTCAGAAAGTATCAGACATGTATGATGAGACAGGAAGATAACAGACAGGTAAGAGGAGAGAGGAAGATATCAGACAGGTCGGAGGAAGAGTAGGAAGATATCAGACATTTAGGAGGAGATAAACGACTATCCGACACAGGTAGTAGGGAGAGTAGAAATATCTCAGACAGGTAGGGAGGAAGTCGGAAGATTCAGACAGGTAGGAGTAGGAGAGTAAAGATATCAGACCGTAGGAGGAGATAGGAAGATATCATACCGGTAGGAGCGTAAGAGGAGACAATCCGACAGGTAGAGGAGAGGTAGAAGAATCAGACAGGTAGGAGGGAGAGAGGAAGATCAGACAGTAGGAGGGAGTGGAAGATTCAGACAGGTAGGAGGAGAGTCGGAAAGATATCATACAGTGTCGAGAGAGTAGGAAGATATCAGACAGTATGAGGAGAGAGGACAGATCTCAGACGTATAGAGGAGGAAGATTCAGACCAGGGAGTGAGGATAGTAAGAAATATCAGACAGGTAGGAGGAGAGTAGGAAGATATCAGACAGGTGGAGGAGATTAGGAAGGATATGCAGACAGGTCATTATTAGAGTATTAAGATATCATAGGTAAGAGGCGAGAGAAGATATCAGACAGGTCGGAGGAAGAGTAGGAAGATATCGAGACAGGTAGGATGAAGAGTAGAAAGATATCAGACATGTAGGCAGGAAGAGTAGAACGATATCAGACAAGGTAGGAGGAGAGAGGAATATATCAGACAGGTATGAGTAGAGTAGTAAGATAGCAGACAGTTCGGAGGTAGAGTAGAAAGATCTCAGACAGGTAAGGGGAGGGAGAGGAAGATATCACACAGGTCGGATTAAGTAGGAAGATATCTACATGTAGGAGGAGAGAGGAAGAATCAGTACAGGTAGTAGGAGAGAGGATAATCAGACAGTTAGATGAGAGATGAAATACATACAGGTATGAGTGAGGGAGGAAGATATCAACAGTAGGATGGGAGTATGAGGTTCAGACAGGTCGGAGGAGAGAGAAGATATCAACAGGTCGGAGGAGAGCGTAAGATACAGACGGTTAGGAGAGCAGTAGAAGATATCAGACAGGTGGAGGAGAGTCAGAAGAATATCATACAGGTAGAGAGAGTAGACGAGATCAGACAGGTAGGAGGCCAGTAGAAGATATCAGAGGTAAGAGGAGAGAAGGAAGAATATCATACCGTAGGAGGACGAGTATGAAGATAGCGCAGGTAGTAGAGAGTATGAAGACTATCAGACATGTAGGAGGAGAGTAGGAAGATATCAGACAGGTAGGAGGAGAGAGGAAGATATCATATAGGTAGGAGGAGAGAGGAAGATATCAGATAGGTAGGAGGAGAGAGGAAGATATCAGACAGGTAGGAGGAGAGTAGGAAGATATCAGACAGGTAGGAGGAGAGAGGAAGATATCAGACAGGTAGGAGGAGAGTAGGAAGATATCAGACAGGTAGGGGGAGTAGGAAGATATCAGACAGGTAGGAGGAGAGTAGGAAGATAGACAGGTAGAAGGAGAGTAGGATGATATCAGACAGGTAGGAGGAGAAGAGGAAGATACAGAACAGGTAGGAGGAGAGAGGAAGATAACAGACAGGTAGGAGGAGAGAGGAAGATATCAGACAGGTAGGAGGAGAGAGGAAGATATCAGACAGGTAGAGGAGAGTAATGGAAGTATCAGACGGTAGAGTAGAGAGAAGATATCAAGACAGGTAGGAGGAGAGAGGAAGCTATCAACGGTAGAGGAAGTAGGAAGATATCCAGACAGTAGCATGAGCGTAGAAGATATCAGACAGGTAGGAGGAGAGAGGAAGATAACAGACAGGTAAGAGGAGAGAGGAAGATATCAGACAGGTAGGAGGAGAGTAGGAAGATATCAGACAGGTAGGGGGAGAGTAGAAAGATATCAGACGTTCGGAGGAGAGTAATAAAGATCTCAGACAGTGAGAGAGAGTAGGAAGATATCAACAGGTAGGAGGAAAGAGTAGACAGCTATCATACAGGTAGGAGGAGAGTAGGAAGATAATCGCAAGACCGGTAGAGAGAGAGGAGATATCAGACGGTAGAAGGATATTAGGAATCTATCAGACCGGTAGGAGGAGAGAGGAAGAGATAGACAGGTAGGAGGAGAAGTAGGAAATATCAGATACAGGTAGAGGAGAGTAGGAAGCTATTCTCTAGTTGAAAGTGGAGGAAATACAAAGACATAGAAATGGATACGATCCGAGATTTGACCTGGCTGTGACCACAGAGATGTGACCTGGCTGTGACCACAGAGATGTGACCTGGCTGTGACCCCAGGATGTGACCTGTCTGTGACCTCAGAGATGTGACCTGGCTGTGACCACAGAGATGTGACCTGTCTGTGACCACAGAGATGTGACCTGTCTGTGACGTCAGCGATGTGACCTGGCTGTGACCCCAGAGATGTGACCTGTCTGTGACCTCAGAGATGTGACCTGTCTGTGACCACAGAGATGTGACCTGGCTGTGACCACAGAGATGTGACCTGTCTGTGACCCCAGAGATGTGACCTGGCTGTGAACCCCAGAGATGTGAACCTTGCTGTGACCTCCATAGATGTGACCGGAATGTGAGCCCAGATGGTGAGCCCTGGCTGTGAGCCCAGAGATGTGACCTGTCTGTGACCCCGAGATGTGACCTGGCTGTGACCCCAGAGATGTGACCTGGCTGTGACCCCAGAGATGTGACCTGGCTGTGACCCCAGAGTGTGACCTGGCTGTGACCCCACTCTCTGAGGGTGTCTCAGGGGGAGTGAGATATGCGAAAACTGCATTTCCATTTCACACCTCACACAGAAACACACTTCAACAACCCACCACTAAGACATACAACATATAACAAAACATCATTACCACCATTCAAAGTGAGCTGCTGTATTTAAATTAGTCCAAGCACTGATCCATCATCTATGACTGTTTAAATACAAGTTGTTGTCCTTATTTGGCCTCCGATCTCAATTAAAAAGGGGGTTGGTGTGCCACTGATTCAAAGAACGCCAAAGAAATTAAAGCTAATTAGCTAATTGTTTAACCCAAAATAAAAATCAATCATCAATGTTAATGATAACCTTGTTCTTCATGCTCTGTGAAGTTGTGTAATGGGGGGAGGACGGCTCATAACAATGTCTGTAACGGATTCCCGCATGGAAATGGCAATCAACCCTTGAAACCTGGAAACCAATGTTTGATGTATTTGTGCCATTCCCCTGATTCCGCTCCAAAGCCCTTACCAGATCCCGTCCCTCCCCCAAATTAGGCACCACCAACCTCCTGTAATGCAAGCTTCACGTCACTGTTATTAACCAGGCAGCATTGTGCTCTTTACTCTGGTTGTCGTTGAGGGGAATAATTGCTGGTGTGTGGCATGAGTAGGTGTGTGTGTTACAGGAGTTCATGTGTAGGTGTGTGTGTTTGTGTATGTGTGGGCGGGGTGGGTTGTGGGGGGGGTGATACTTCCACTGTCCGCGTCACTGTTATTCAGTATAATAGTCCTGTCCCCTGTCTCTCTGGTATCTCTTTATCATGGCCGCTACGATACTGAAGGGTAGAGGTGACGACCCCCAATGACCCCAAAGCGATCAAAGAGCTGACGAGTCTTTCCCTCCTCCCTAAACCCACTAGAATAACCACCTAATCATCAAGCATTCTCCGGACATGCCTACATTATGTTACGTATAATTATGTTTTTTTATATAGTTCACTACTGTTCCCATCCGTAGCTCGGCAAGCATTTTGGTGGCATACATTCAGATCTAGTACTAGATAGGAATGAGGTGGGTGGTTCTGTACACTGACTCGTAGAGACCTGTTGTTCCGTTACCCTGAACTAGGAGAGACCTTTGGTTCCGTTACACTGAACAGGATAGACCTTTTGTTCCGTTACACTGAACTAGGATAGACCTGTTGTTCCGTTACAGACTGGAATAGGATAGACCTGTTGTTCCGTTATACACTGAACTAGGAGAGACCTGTTGTTCTGTTCACTGAACTAGGAGAGAACCTGGTTGCTGTTACACTGAACTAGGAGAGACCTGTTGTTCTGTTACCTGACTAGAGAGACCTGTTTTCCCGTACACTGAACTAGAGGAGACTGTTGTTTTGCCGTTACACTGAACTAGGAGAATACCTGTGTTCTGTTACAAAACTGAACTAGGAGAGACCTGTTGTTCTGTTAACTGAACTAGAGAACCTGTTGTTCTGTTTACCCACTGAACTGGAGAGACCTGTTGTTCTGTTACACTGAACGGAGGAGACCTTTTTTTTTCTGTTCCTGAACTAGGAGATACCTGTGTTTTCTTTACAACCCTGACTAGGAGAGACCTTTTGTCCGTTACAACTGAACTAGGAGAGACCTGTTGTTCTGTTTCCACTGAGAACTATGTGAGACCTGTTTGTCCGTTACACTGAACTAGGAGAGACCTGTTGTTCCGTTACACTGAACTAGGAGAGAACTGTTGTTCGTTACACTGAACTAGGAAGACCTGTTGTTCCGTTTACAAACAACACTGACTAGGAGGAGCCTGTTTGTTCGCGTTACAACTGAACAAGGAGAGAACCTGTTGTTCCTTTACACTGAACTACGGAGAGACCTGTTGTTCCCGTTACCCTGAACTAGGAGATACCTGTTGTTCCTACACATGAACAAGGAGATACCTGTTTTTCCGTTCCACGGAACTAGGAGAGACCTGTGTTCCGTTACAACACTTGAACTATATAGACTGTTGTTCCGTTACAAACTGACTAGGAGAGACCTTTTTGTTCCTTTACAAAACTGACTAATTATAGACGTCTACAAGGTTATAGGAGAGTAGAGATAAGAGAGAGAGAGAGAGAGAGAGATAGAGAGAGAGAAGAGAGAGAGAGAGAGAGATAGAGAGAGAGAATAGACATATAGAGAGGAGATATATAGAGATAGGAGAGAGAGATAGAATATAGTAGAGATAGTAGATGATATTTATCATTACATTAAGTATGAGAGAGGGACTCTGTGCTAGTCGTCCATACCCATTCCCTAGGTCTCTGCAGAACAGACAGCCTACTTTCTAAACAAATGCTCTGTCTCGCTTCTGCAACCATCAAGAGGAGATTTCACACACACACACACACACACACACACACACACACCACACACACCCACACACAACCACACACACTTTCTTTCTGCACCCAGAGGGAGTTTCACACACACAACACACACCCACACACAACACACAACACACACACCACCACGACACACAACACACTACACACACTCACACCACCACGCACAACACACACACACATCACACACACACACACACAACACACTTTCTGCACCATCAGATGAGGTTCAACCCCACACACACCACATCACCACCCACACACACACACACACACACACACACTTTCTTCACCATCAGAGGAGGTTTCACCACACACACACACACCCACACACCACACACACACTTCTGCACCAGCGAGGGAGGTTCACACACACACACCACACACCACACACACACACACACTTTCTGCACAGCACAAACAAACAACCAGATGGCCAGGGAAGAGGAGAGAGGGATGAGATGCTTACACACTCCTCCAGGCAACCCTCTGCTCCCTTCACTCCTTCATCCTCCCTCCGTTCTACAGGCTTAAAGAAAGCACACCTATTCAAATAAGCCCACTAGACTACTACCCTGATGAGGAGCGATAGCTATCCAAACGGAACGCCAAGGAGAGGAGGAGGAGGAGAGGCAGGGCGAGGAAGAAGAGAGAGGGAGAGAGAGGGAGGGATGCTGGTAGGGCTGTGGCGGTCATGACATTTTGTCAGCCGGTGATTGTCAAGCAAATAATGGCCGTTAATTAACATAAACATATTTAGCATCTCCAGCTTCCACACACAGCCTACAAACCACTGACGCAGACCTTTGGGTCTACATTTTAAAAAGTCTAATAAATCCATTTAATATAGGAATAATGCAGGCATCACGTCACTGTTATTAACCAGGCAGCATTGTGCTCTTTACTTTTTATTTCACCTTTATTTAACCAGGTAAGCCAGTTGAGAACAAGTTCTCATTTACAACTGCGACCTGGACAAGATTTACTCTGGTTGTCGTTGAGGGGAATAATTACTGGTTTGTGCATGAGTATGTGTGTGTGTACAGGCGTTCATGTGTAGGTGTGTGTGTTTGTTACACTGAACTAGGAGAAAAACCTGTTGTTCTGTTACCAACTGAACTAAGAGAGAGACCTGTTGTTCTGTTACACTGAACTAGGAGACCTGTTGTTCTGTTACACTGAAAGGAAGGAGCGAACGGGGTGTTGTTGTTACACTGAACTAGGAGAGACCTGTTGTTCTGTTACACTGAACTAGGAGAGACCTGTTGTTCTGTTACACTGAACTAGGAGAGACCTGTTGTTCCGTTACACTGAACTAGGAGAGACCTGTTGTTCCGTTACACTGAACTAGGAGAGACCTTGTTTTTCCCGTTACATTTGAACTAGGAGAGACCTGTTGTTCTGTTACACTGAACTAGGAGAGACCTGCTGTTCTGTTACACTGAACTAGGGAACTGTTTTCCGTTAAACATTTGAACTAGGGAGAGAGAACCTGTTGTTCTGTTACCCCTGAACTAGGAGAGACCTGTTTTTCTGTTCCCACTAAACTAGGAGAGACCTTTGTTCCGTACACTGAACTAGGAGAGACCTGTTTTTTCTGTTACACTGAACTAGGAGAGACCTGTTGTTCTGTTACACTGAACTAGGAGAGACCTGTTGTTCTGTTACACTGAACTAGGAGAGACCTGTTGTTCTGTTACACTGAACTAGGAGAGACCTGTTGTTCTGTTACACTGAACTAGGAGAGACCTGTTGTTCCGTTACACTGAACTAGGAGAGACCTGTTGTTCCGTTACATGGAAAGGACTGAACTAGGAGAGACCTGTTGTTCCGTTAAACTGAAACTGGGAGAGACCTGTTTTTTCGTTACACTGAACTAGGAGAGACCTGTTTTTCCCTGTTACACTGAACTAGGAGAGACCTGTTGTTCTGTTACACTGAATAGGAGAGACCTGTTGTTCTGTTCACTGAACTAGGAGAGACCTGTTGTTCCGTTACACTGAACTAGGAGAGACCTGTTGTTCCGTTACACTGAACTAGGAGAGACCTGTTGTTCTGTTACACTGAACTAGGAGAGACCTGTTGTTCCGTTACACTGAACTAGGAGAGACCTGTTGTTCTGTTACACTGAACTAGGAGAGACCTGTTGTTCTGTTACACCTGAACTAGGAAAAGAACCTGTTGTTCTGTACACTGAACTAGGAGAGACCTGTTGTTCTGTTACAACTGAACTAGGAGAGACCTATTGTTCTGTTACACTAAACTGGGGAGAGACCTGTTGTTCTGTTACACTGAACAGGAGAGACCTGTTGTCTGTTACACTGAACAGGGGAGACCTGTTGTTTGTTACACGAACTAGGAGAGACCTGTTGTTCTGTTACACTGAACTAGGAGAGACCTGTTGTTCTGTTACACTGAACTAGGAGAGACCTGTTGTTCTGTTACACTGAACTAGGAGAGACCTGTTGTTCTGTTACACTGAACTAGGAGAGACCTGTTGTTCCGTTACACTGAACTAGGAGAGACCTGTTGTTCTGTTACACTGAACTAGGAGAGACCTGTTGTTCTGTTACACTGAACTAGGAGAGACCTTGTTGTTTGTTACAACTGAACTAGGAGAGACCTGTTGTTTGTTACACTGAACTAGGAGAGCCCTGTTTTTCCGTTACACTGAACTGGAGAGACCTGTTGTTCTGTTACCTAAAACTAGGAGAGACCTGTTGTTCTGTTACACTGAACTAGGAGAGACCTATTGTTCTGTTACACTGAACTGAAAGGAAGACCTGTTGTTCTGTTACACTGAACTAGGAGAAAAACCTGTTTTTTGTTACACTGAACTAGGGGGAGACCGTTGTTCTGTTAACACTAAACTAGGAGAGACTGTTTTCTGTTTACACGGACTAGGAGAGACCGTTGTTCTGTTACACTGAATGAGACCTGTTTTCTGTTTACACTGAACTAGAGAGGCAAAAGGTAACAGAGGAGAGAAAGGGGGAAAAGGGTTGAGAAAGTAAGAGAGAGAGAGGGGAGATGAGATAGAGAGGGAAGAGAGAGAGAGAGGGGGAGAGGAGAGAGAGAGGGGGAGAGAGAGAGAGAGAAAAAACAGAGGACAGAGACAGAGAGAGAGAGAGAGAGAGAGAGGAAAGAGAGGAAGAGAGAGAGAGAGAGAGAGGAGGAAGGAAACGAAGAGAGAGAGAGGGGGCTCTGTGCTGGTCCATACCCATTCCCTGGGTGCTGCAGAACAGAACAGCCTATTTCTAAACAAAAGGCTCTGTCTCGCTTTCTGCACCAGCAGAGGGAGGTTTCACACACACCACACACACACACCACACACACACACACACCCCACACCCCAACACACACACCACACACACCACTTTTCTGCACCAGCAGAGGAGTTTTCACACACACCCAAAACACAACAACACACACACACACACAACACTTTCTGCACCAGCAGGGGGAGGGTTTACACACACACACACCCCACACACACACACCCCACACCCCACACACACACACACACAACACACACACCACACACACACACACCCCACACTTTCTGCACCAGCCGCACGATGGGAGGTTTTCACCACACACACACACACACACACACACACACACACACCCACACACTTTGCACCAGCAGTAGGGGATGGTTTCACACACACACCACACACACACACACACACACACACACACACACACACACACACACACACACACTTTCTGCACCAGCAGAGGGAGGTTTCACACACACACACACACACACACACACACACACTTTCTGCACCAGCACAAACAAACAACCAGATGGCCAGGGAGAGAGGGAGAGAGGGATGAGATGCTTACACCCTCCTCCAGGCAACCCTCTGCTCCCTTCACTCCTTCATCCCTCCCTCCGTTCTACAGGCTTAAAGAAAGCACACCTATTCAAATAAGACCACTAGACTACTACCCTGATGAGGAGCGATTGCTATCCAAACGGAACGCCAAGGAGAGGAGGGAGGAGAGAGGGCAGGGAGAGGGAGAGAGAGGGAGGGGAGGGAGAGGGAGGGAGAGAGAGGGAGGGGAGGGAGAGAGAGGGAGGAGAGAGGGCAGGGAGAGGAAGAGAGAGGGAGAGAGAGGGAGAGAGGGGGAGGGGAGGGAGAGAGAGGGAGAGAGAGGGAGGAGAGAGGGCAGGGAGAGGAAGAGAGAGAGGGGGAGAGAGGGAGGAGAGGGAGAGAGAGGGAGGGATGCTGGTAGGGCTGTGGCGGTCATGACATTTTGTCAGCCGGTGATTGTCAAGCAAATAACGGCCGTTAATTAACATAAACATATTTAGCATCTCCAGCTTCCACACACAGCCTACAAACCACTGACGCAGACCTTTGTGTCTACATTTAAAAAAAAGTCTAATAAATCCATTTAATATAGCCTACACCCATCACAATATATCCCATTATTTATTTTAGACAGGTCTAAAGAAACATGATATGATGAAAATGTAGTCTATTTCAGAAGAACAGAATAGCATACTCTGAGTCGTCCTTATGTAAGGCCCTGATCTGGCTATGCCGTACGGCTGTGGGCTACACTAGTTCATTTAGCAGACAAGATCTGCTTAGAATTCCCGTGGCATTATTTTATATTATTTTATAGTAAGAAGAATACAATTGAACATGTACTAGAAAGGATGTTTTTCTCAAATGATTTTCAAGGGAGAGGGCACATGCAGCTCTTCTGTGCTGAGCGGTTAACAAAGAAACAGGTCCTCCTATATGCTTAATTTAGAGTTATTTGTGTAACTTTAGTTGCGATACAAACGTTGGGCTGTATGTTTTGATTTCTAATACATTCTAAGGCTGCGTGATGCGACTCTAATGATGATTTGAATAAAGTCTCAGGAAAGTCATGAGCTCTGCTCTGTTTCTTAAGCAGGCTGCACACACTTCATCAGTCTCTCATTCACAATTTAACAAGCGCTTGATAATATTCTCACCCATCAGACTATTCTCCATTTAATCTGGTCTTTACATAAAGCCTAGTAATATATGTGTGGAATTATTTTTGATTTTTGAAAAAAAAAAACATGTCATCCGTAGCCTGCACTCGAATAGCGCATGGAGGTTACGTGCGGTTAGGTTTTTAATATGCCAGGTAGGCTACACCGGTTGTAAAGCAGATTAATGTGCTTAATTTAAAGAATCGGCTATGCTATACAGCAGTACGAGGAAAGCTGGGATCCTCTTTTAAATAGTGGCCAGTCAAAACTCTTGTTTTCTCCCACAATTGTATAGCAAAGCCTATGGAAATGTTGCGCAACATTACAGCTTACAGGAGCACTTATTTCGTTCCATGCATCAACCAGCTATGAGGAGCTGGATCTTACTGAGCAACAGGGGATCCTATTCCACTCAAACTCTGAATGCCAGGGCTCTCATGAAGTGTTTGATTTGATTTTTCGATTGCATTTGCATTGACGTCAAAGTGATAAGATGGACATTATAAACTGGGTGGTTTCGAGCCCTGAATGCTGATTGGATGACAGCCATGGTATATCAGACCATATGTAGTCCCGTGTAGCTCAGTTGGTAGGGCATGGCGCTTGCAACGCCAGGGTTGTGGGTTCGATTCCCACGGGGGGACCAGTATGAGAATGTATGCACTCACTAACTGTAAGTCGCTCTGGATAAGAGCGTCTGCTAAATGACTAAAATGTAAATATACCACGGGTATGACAAACCATTTATTTTTTTCTGCTCTAATTACGTTGGTAACCTGTTTATAATAAGAATAAGGCACCTCGGGGGGTTTGTGATTTATGGCCAATATACCACAGCTAAGGGCTGTATCCAGGCACTTCGCATTGCATCGTTCATAAGAACATCCCTTAGGCGTCGTATATTGGCCATATACCACACCCCCTCGGGCCTTGTTGCTTAAATAGAGTGCTGAGTACCAGGCCATTAGCCACTGGCAGTTAGCATGTTCGGTAGGCTACTGATGATCACCAGCTGCATCAGAGTGCCGTTTTGGAGAAACCCAGTGACTCAGCAGTCAGGGCTAATGAGGTGTTAGGTTTAGATCCTGGTGCCTCCTGCTGTGTTCGGTCTGACAGATGGCTGCTGAGAGGAAAAGGGTGGAATGAAGAAGAGGAGGCATGGAGGAGGAAGAGAGGGAATGAAGAAGAGGAGGCGTGGAGGAGGAAGAGAGGGAATGAAGAAGAGGAGGCGTGGAGGAGGAAGAGAGGGAATGAAGAAGAGGAGGCGTGGAGGTGTCTGTTCTCACACTACGGACTGGAGAACCAATGAGCTACTGGTGTGTGTGTGTGTGTACATGTGTTAACTGCAGTAACACCTCTGGTAAAGCCTCCATCAGAACCACCCAGCAGCTTCCATCAGAACCACCCGGCAGACTCCATCAGAACCACCCGGCAGCCTCCATCAGAACCACCCAGCAGCTTCCATCAGAATCACCCAGCAGCCTCCATCAGAACCACCCAGCAGCCTCCATCAGAACCACCCGGCAGCCTCCATCAGAACCACCCAGCAGCCTCCATCAGAACCACCCAGCAGCCTCCATCAGAACCATCCAGCAGCCTCCATCAGAACCAACCAGCAGCCTCCATCAGAACCACCCAGCAGCCTCCATCAGAACCACCCAGCAGCCTCCATCAGAACCACCCAGCAGCCTCCATCAGAACCACCCGGCAGCCTCCATCAGAACCAACCAGCAGCCTCCATCAGAACCACCCAGCAGCCTCCATCAGAACCACCCAGCAGCCTCCATCAGAACCACCCGGCAGCCTCCATCAGAACCACCCGGCAGCCTCCATCAGAACCACCCGGCAGCCTCCATCAGAACCACCCGGCAGCCTCCATCAGAACCACCCGGCAGCCTCCATCAGAACCACCCGGCAGCCTCCATCAGAACCACCCGGCAGCCTCCATCAGAACCACCCGGCAGCCTCCATCAGAACCACCCGGCAGCCTCCATCAGAACCACCCGGCAGCCTCCATCAGAACCACCCGGCAGCCTCCATCAGAACCACCCGGCAGCCTCCATCAGAATCACCCAGCAGCCTCCATCAGAAACACCCAGCAGCCTCCATCAGAACCACCCGGCAGCCTCCATCAGAACCACCCAGCAGCCTCCATCAGAACCACCCAGCAGCTTCCGGCTAGGAAAGAGAGAGTGATGTCAACAACGAGATTAATTTGTCATCGTTGATAAAAATAGACGCATGACAACAAGCCTTTTAATCTCAGTAGTCACAGGCAGAAACTTCTGTCTTGCACCATCAAATCTGACAGAAAAATGTATAATACATGGGTTAACCTGAAAGGAGAGGGTCTAGGTGAGGCCAGGTGTGTAATAATAAATGGGTTAACCTGAAAGGAGAGGGTCTAGGTGAGGCCAGGTATGTAATAATAAATGGGTTAACCTGAAAGGAGAGGGTCTAGGTGAGGCCAGGTGTGTAATAATAAATGGGTTAACCTGAAAGGAGAGGGTCTAGGTGAGGACAGGTATGTAATAATAAATGGGTTAACCTGAAAGGAGAGGGTCTAGGTGAGGCCAGGTATGTAATAATAAATGGGTTAACCTGAAAGGAGAGGGTCTAGGTGAGGCCAGGTGTGTAATAATAAATGGGTTAACCTGAAAGGAGAGGGTCTAGGTGAGGGGTGTAATAATAAATGGGTTAACCTGAAAGGAGAGGGTCTAGGTGAGGCCAGGTGTGTAATAATAAATGGGTTAACCTGAAAGGAGAGGGTCTAGGTGAGGCCAGGTGTGTAATAGAAAAGGAACGGATGTCTTTCATGTGTTAGAAGTATTATTATTCAGTCGATTCAAAAGCAGGCAAGCCAGTAAAATATGGTTCACTTTGCTTGTACAATATTTGCATTACCCGAGGGCCTGGACCAACCAACGAAAGACGCTCATTTTGAATTGAAATGCAGAGAGTGAAAGGGGGGGGACACACAGCTAACCTAAATCTCTGCCTCTCCCTTTTATGTTGGGTTAGCATCTTAACCCCCTGGAACCCCCCTTTTATGTTGGGTTAGCATCTTAACCCGCTGGAACCCCCATTAAACACAGCTCTGTCCTGTGTCTGTCTCTCCATTCATCTGAATGGGTAACTGCTGCAGACGATGGATAGTACTAAAACTGAGGAGGTCGAGCTATAATCTGAAGAGATAGTACTAAAACTGAGGTGGTCTAGCTATAATCTGAAGAGATAGCACTAAAACTGAGGTGGTCTAGCTATAATCTGAAGAGATAGTACTAAAACTGAGGTGGTCTAGCTATAATCTGAAGAGATAGTACTAAAACTGAGGTGGTCTAGCTATAATCTGAAGAGATAGTACTAAAACTGAGGTGGTCTAGCTATAATCTGAAGAGATAGCACTAAAACTGAGGTGGTCTAGCTATAATCTGAAGAGATAGTACTAAAACTGAGGTGATCTAGCTATAATCTGAAGAGATAGTACTAAAATTGAGGAGGTCGAGCTATAATCTGAAGAGATAGCACTAAAACTGAGGAGGTCGAGTTATAATCTGAAGAGATAGCACTAAAACTGAGGTGGTCGAGCTATAATCTGAAGAGATAGTACTAAAACTGAGGAGGTCGAGCTATAATCTGAAGAGATAGTACTAAAACTGAGGTGATCTAGCTATAATCTGAAGAGATAGTACTAAAATTGAGGAGGTCGAGCTATAATCTGAAGAGATAGCACTAAAACTGAGGAGGCCGAGCTATAATCTGAAGAGATAGCACTAAAACTGAGGAGGTCGAGCTATAATCTGAAGAGATAGTACTAAAACTGAGGAGGTCGAGCTATAATCTGAAGAGATAGTACTAAAACTGAGGTGATCTAGCTATAATCTGAAGAGATAGTACTAAAACTGAGGAGGTCGAGCTATAATCTGAAGAGATAGTACTAAAACTGAGGTGATCTAGCTATAATCTGAAGAGATAGTACTAAAACTGAGGAGGTCGAGCTATAATCTGAAGAGATAGTACTAAAACTGAGGTGGTCTAGCTATAATCTGAAGAGATAGTACTAAAACTGAGGTGATCTAGCTATAATCTGAAGAGATAGTACTAAAATTGAGGAGGTCGAGCTATAATCTGAAGAGATAGCACTAAAACTGAGGAGGTCGAGCTATAATCTGAAGAGATAGCACTAAAACTGAGGTGATCTAGCTATAATCTGAAGAGATAATACTAAAACTGAGGAGGTCGAGCTATAATCTGAAGAGATAGTACTAAAACTGAGGTGATCTAGCTATAATCTGAAGAGATAGTACTAAAACTGAGGTGATCTAGCTATAATCTGAAGAGATAGCACTAAAACTGAGGTGATATAGCTATAATCTGAAGAGATAGTACTAAAACTAAAACTGGAGGAGGTCGAGCTATAATATGAAAGAGATAGTACTAAAACTGAGGAGGCCGAGCTATAATCTGAAGAGATAGCACTAAAACGAGGTGGTCTAGGCTATAACCTTGAAGAGATAGTAACTCCAAAACTGAGGTGGTCTAGACATAATCTGAAGAGATAGTACTAAAACTGAGGTGGTCTAGACATAATCTGAAGAGATAGGTGAAAAATCTGTCGATGTGCCCTTGAGCAAGGCACTTAAATCTAATTTGTCTCAAGGGGTTGCTGGTACTACTATGGCTGACCCGGTGGAGAACACACATTACACTGCACCTATCATACTACTATGGCTGACCCTGTAGAACAAACACATTACACTGCACTATCATACTACTATGGCTGACCCTGTAAAACAACACATTACACTGCACCTATCATACTACTATGGCTGACCCTGTAGAACAACACATTACACTGCACCTATCTGGTGTATGTGACCATGGAAACATATTCTAGTGTGTTTAAGGTAGAAGAAAGCAGTGTGTGTTGTTTCTCTAACTGCGTCACAGGAGATCTCTTCAAACTATCTGTCAGCTGGAGGAAAATATCAAGGAAATGAGAGAATATAAGAAGCAATGAAGGGAGAGAAGAGAAGAGAGAAAGAAAGAGAGAAGTACTTCTCAATAAGAGAGTCTCCTCTCTCGATATCTATCATCTCTATACCTCTCACCCATCACTCTCCCACTCCACCCCCTCCATCAACTCTACCTCCACCCTCTCATCACTCTCTCCCTCCACACCCTCCATCACTCTCTCCCTCCACCCCCTCCAGCTCTCTCTCCCTCCACCCCGTCCAGCTCTCTCTCCCTCCACCCCGTCCAGCTCTCTCTCCCTCCACCCCCTCCATCACTCTCTCCCTCCACCCCCTCCAGCTCTCTCTCCTTCACCCCGTCCAGCTCTCTCTCCCTCCACCCGTCCATCTCTCTCCCTCCACCCCTCCACCCCCTCCAATCTCCTCCCTCCAGCCCCTCCAGCTATTTCTCCTTAGTCATCCTAAAACAATAACATAAACATTTAGTGCTATCATGTCTGATTTCATTATAAGTTTTATAACATTATGAGAATGGAGACAAATATTATTTTTGATAATACTGCTAAAACACAAAGGATATGAAATGCCATGGGAAAACAGGACCAAATAGTGAGGTAGGAAAATGTGGCTGTTAAGGGCAGAATTCAGTAGATCTGTCGTAGGCTGTCAAACATCAAATTATCCCTGCCTCTCTCATACTCTGTGTTCCAATTTCTCAAACTGAGACAAACACTTTCTGAATCACACAGGGAGAACAAGACAACCACTTTCTGAATCACACAGGGAGAACAAGACAACCACTTTCTGAATCACACATGGAGAACAAGACAACCACTTTCTGAATCACACAGGGAGAACAAGACAACCACTTTCTGAATCACACAGGGAGAACAAGACAACCACTTTCTGAATCACACAGGGAGAACAAGACAACCACTTTCTGAATCACACAGGGAGAACAAGACAACCACTTTCTGAATCACACAGGGAGAACAAGACAACCACTTTCTGAATCACACAGGGAGAACAAGACAACCACTTTCTGGATCACACAGGGAGAACAAGACAACCACTTTCTGGATCACACAGGGAGAACAATACAACCACTTTCTGAATCACACAGGGAGAACAAGACAACCACTTTCTGGATCACACAGGGAGAACAAGACAACCACTTTCTGGATCACACAGGGAGAACAAGACAACCACTTTCTGAATCACACAGGGAGAACAAGACAACCACTTTCTGAATCACACAGGGAGAACAAGACAACCACTTTCTGAATCACACAGGGAGAACAAGACAAACACTTTCTGGATCACACAGGGAGAACAAGACAAACACTTTCTGAATCACACAGGGAGAACAAGACAAACACTTTCTGAATCACACAGGGAGAACAAGAAAAACACTTTCTGGATCACACAGGGAGAACAAGACAACCACTTTCTGGAATCACACAGGGAGAACAAGACAACCACTTAAAAGCTACATTGTTGTAAAGCTTAACACGACCAATCACAGCAACTTTTCTGCATCAGTCAGGGACAAACACATAGGGAGCTTCATTCCAATCAGTCAGGGACAAACACATAGGGAGCTTCATTCCAATCAGTCAGGGACAAACACATAGGGAGCTTCATTCCAATCAGTCAGGGCCAAACACATAGGGAGCTTCATTCCAATCAGTCAGGGCCAAACACATAGGGAGCTTCATTCCAATCAGTCAGGGACAAACACATAGGGAGCTTCATTCCAATCAGTCAGGGACAAACACATAGGGAGCTTCATTCCAATCAGTCAGGGCCAAACACATAGGGAGCTTCATTCCAATCAGTCAGGGACAAACACATAGGGAGCTTCATTCCAATCAGTCAGGGCCAAACACATAGGGAGCTTCATTCCAATCAGTCAGGGACAAACACATAGGGAGCTTCATTCCAATCAGTCAGGGACAAACACATAGGGAGCTTCATTCCAATCAGTCAGGGACAAACACATAGGGAGCTTCATTCCAATCAGTCAGGGACAAACACATAGGGAGCTTCATTCCAATCAGTCAGGGCCAAACACATAGGGAGCTTCATTCCAATCAGTCAGGGCCAAACACATAGGGAGCTTCATTCCAATCAGTCAGGGACAAACACATAGGGAGCTTCATTCCAATCAGTCAGGGCCAAACACATAGGGAGCTTCATTCCAATCAGTCAGGGACAAACACATAGGGAGCTTCATTCCAATCAGTCAGGGCCAAACACATAGGGAGCTTCATTCCAATCAGTCAGGGACCAAACACATAGGGAGCTTCATTCCAATCAGTCAGGGCCAAACACATAGGGAGCTTCATTCCAATCAGTCAGGGCCAAAACACATAGGGAGCTTCATTCCAATCAGTCAGGGCCAAACACATAGGGAGCTTCATTCCAATCAGTCAGGGCCAAACACATCGGGAGCTTCATTCCAATCAGTCAGGGACAAAACATAGGGAGCTTCATTCCAATCAGTCAGGGACAAACACATAGGGAGCTTCATTCCAATCAGTCAGGGACAACACATAGGGGCTTCATTCAATCAGTCAGGGACAAACATAGGGAGCTTATTCAATCAGTCAGGGCACACAGGGACATAGGGACAACTGGGCTATCCAATCATCAGGGCAAACACATAGGGAGCTCATTCACAGTCAGGGCAAACACATAGGGAGCTCATTCCAATCAGTCAGGGACAACACATAGGGAGCTTCATCAACAGTCAGGCAAACATAGGGAGCTTCATTCCAATCAGTCAGGGCAAACACATAGGAGCTCATTCAATCAGTCAGGGCCAAACACATAGGGAGCTTCATTCAATCAGCAGGCAAACACATGGAGCTTCATTCCAATCAGTCAGGGCAAACACATAGGGAGCTTCATTCCAATCAGCAGGGCAAACACATAGGAGCTTCATTCCAATCAGTCAGGGACAAAACATAGGGAGCTTCATCCAACAGTCAGGAACAACGTCAGGGCCAAAACACATAGGGGCGCTTCATTCCAATCAGTCAGGGGACAAAACACATAGGGCGCTTCATTTCCAATCAGTCAGGGACCAAACACCATAGGGAGCTTCATTCCAATCAGTCAGGGCCAAAACACATAGGGCGCTTCATGCCAATCAGTCAGGGCCAAACACATAGGGAGCTTCATTCCAAATCAGGTCAGGGAAAAACACATAGGGAGCTTCTTCCAATCAGTCAGGGCCAAACACATAGGGCTCTGCTTAATTCTAATCAGTCAGGGCCAAACACATAGGGGGCTTCATTCCAACTTCAGTCAGGGCCAAACACATAGGGAAGCTCATTCCAATCAGTTCAGGGACAAACACATGGGAGCTTCATTCCAATCAGTCAGGGACAAACACATAGGGAGCTTCATTCCAATCAGTCAGGGCCAAACACATAGGGAGCTTCATTCCAATCAGTCAGGGACAAACACATAGGGAGCTTCATTCCAATCAGTCAGGGCCAAACACATAGGGAGCTTCATTCCAATCAGTCAGGGCAAACATAGGGAGCTTCATTCCAATCAGTCAGGGCCAAACACATAGGGAGCTTCATTCCAATCAGTCAGGGCCAAACACATAGGGAGCTTCATTCCAATCAGTCAGGGCCAAACACATAGGGAGCTTCATTCCAATCAGTCAGTCACACCGTTTCCTTATCAGCTCTCTCCACTCGGCAGAGGAAACTCTCTCTCCCACGCCTCCTATTCAGAACCAAACTCCAAGTGAAAACATGATGAGCACTAATTAAATAGAAAACTATCTCTCTTACCACGTCACATACCATGTCCAACGTGCAATCCACCTCTCCCTCCCCTTCCCTCCCCCCCCTCTCTCTCTCCCTCTCCCTCTCCATCCCACAACTCTCCCTTTTCTCTCGTTGCTTCCTCTTTTCCTCTTGTTCCTGTGTGACTGTCATCTCACCAGAGGAGATACAGTGAGGGGAAAAAAGTATTTGATCCCCTGCTGATTTTGTACGTTTGCCCACTGACAAAGAAATGATCAGTCTATAATTTTAATGGTAGGTTTATTTGAACTGTGAGAGACAGAATAACAACAGAAAAATCCAGAAACACGCATGTCAAAAATGTTATACATTGATTTGCATTTTAATGAGGGAAATAAGTATTTGACCCCCTCTCAATCAGAAAGATGTCTGGCTCCCAGGTGTCTTTTATACAGGTAACGAGCTGAGATTAGGAGCACACTCTTAAAGGGAGTGCTCCTAATCTCAGCTTGTTACCTGTATAAAAGACACCTGTCCACAGAAGCAATCAATCAATCAGATTCCAAACTCTCCACCATGGCCAAGACCAAAGAGCTCTCCAAGGATGGCAGGGACAAGATTGTAGACCTACACAAGGCTGGAATGAGCTACAAGACCATCGCCAAGCAGCTTGGTGAGAAGGTGACAACAGTTGGTGCGATTAGTCGCAAATGGAAGAAACACAAAACTGTCAATCTCCCTCGGCCTGGGGCTCCATGCAAGATCTCACCTCGTGGAGTTGCAATGATCATGAGAACGGTGAGGAATCAGCCCAGAACTACACGGGAGGATCTTGTCAATGATCTCAAGGCAGCTGGGACCATAGTCACCAAGAAAACAATTGGTAACACACTACGCCGTGAAGGACTGAAATCCTGCAGCGCCCGCAAGGTCCCCCTGCTCAAGAAAGCACATATACAGGCCCATGTTTGCCAATGAACATCTGAATGATTCAGAGGAGAACTGGGTGAAAGTGTTGTGGTCAGATGAGACCAAAATCGAGCTCTTTGGCATCAACTCAACTCGCCGTGTTTGGAGGAGGAGGAATGCTGTCTATGACCCCAAGAACACCATCCCCACCGTCAAACATGGAGGTGGAAACATTATGCTTTGGGGGTGTTTTTCTGCTAAGGGGACAGGACAACTTCACCGCATCAAAGGGACGATGGACGGGGCCATGTACCGTCAAATCTTGGATGAGAACCTCCTTCCCTCAGCCAGGGCATTGAAAATGGGTCGTGGATGGGTATTCCAGCATGACAATGACCCAAAACACACAGCCAAGGCAACAAAGGAGTGGCTCAAGAAGAAGCACATGAAGGTCCTGGAGTGGCCTAGCCAGTCTCCAGACCATAATCCCATAGAAAATCTGTGGAGGGAGTTGAAGGTTCGAGTTGCCAAACGTCAGCCTCGAAACCTTAATGACTTGGAGAAGATCTGCAAAGAGGAGTGGGACAAAATCCCTCCTGAGATGTGGGCAAACCTGGTGGCCAACTACAAAAACATCTGACCTCTGTGATTGCCAACAAGGGTTTTTCCACCAAGTACTAAGTCATGTTTTGCAGAGGGGTCAAATACTTATTTCCCTCATTAAAATGCAAATCAATTTATAACATTTTTGACATGCGTTTTTCTGGATTTTTTTGTTGTTATTCTGTCTCTCACTGTTCAAATAAACCTACCATTAAAATTATAGACTGATAATTTCTTTGTCAGTGGGCAAACGTACAAAATCAGCAGGGGATCAAATACTTTTTTCCCCTCACTGTAGATAAACGTAACTATTCTATAACAGGTTCTCCTGGAGTATAATGACTATCTGTCACTACAGTGGGGACATGCAGGGATGGCACTGCGGCAGGCAGGCATATACGCGCACACACACACACACACACACACACACACACACACACACACACACACACACACACACACACACACACACACACAAAGACACAAGCACAGGTTCGACTAATTTCTTCTCATTAATGTACCTTGCCGCATCAGAGAAGACACATTCAGAGATTTAGAAAAACTCCCGTCTGCATAGAGCTGACAGTGCCGTGTCTGCTTCCCAAATGGTAGTGACCATACGGTTCTGGTCAAAAGTAGTGCACTATAAAGGGAATAGGGTGCTATTTGGGATGCATCCGTACTGTCACTAATTTGCACTTGAATTGATCCTGGGCACGTGAAGGAATAGCGAAGTGTCTTCTGGAGGCTGATAAGGAAATCTAAAAGGAGATTACAAACCAGGGAGGATAATTGGGTACATTGAAGAAGGCACAGGAAAGGACATTTGAAAACATGGCAGTGATTGGCTACAGTGCATCCTGTCCCACATTTATAGAAATCATGGACAATAATATACCTTTATAATGATCAGAACATGATGCCATTATAGAACATATTACATAAAATAAAATAAAAATCATTTAGCAGACACTCTTATCCAGAGAGACTTACCGTAGTGAGTGCATACATTTACATAGTGGTCCCCCGTGGGAATTGAAACGACAACCCTGGCGTTGCAAGCGCCATGCTCTACCAACTGAGCTACACGGGACTAATAAAAAATTATAACACATGGATTAATATCAAACATCAAAGCTTGGAGTACACTGCTAAAGAAGACTCCTCTCACCTGCTATGGAAAAGGTTGGCCAGGTACCTACCCATCAGAGCTTGGAGTACCTGCTATGGAAAAGGTTGGCCAGGTACCTACCCATCAGAGCTTGGAGTACCTGCTATGGAAAAGGTTGGCCATGTACCTACCCATCAGAGCTTGGAGTACCTGCTATGGAAAAGGTTGGCCAGGTACCTACCCATCAGAGCTTGGAGTACCTGCTATGGAAAAGGTTGGCCATGTACCTACCCATCAGAGCTTGGAGTACCTGCTATGGAAAAGGTTGGCCATGTACCTACCCATCAGAGCTTGGAGTACCTGCTATGGAAAAGGTTGGCCATGTACCTACCCATCAGAGCTTGGAGTACCTGCTATGGAAAAGGTTGGCCATGTACCTACCCATCAGAGCTTGGAGTACCTGCTATGGAAAAGGTTGGCCATGTACCTACCCATCAGAGCTTGGAGTACCTGCTATGGAAAAGGTTGGCCATGTACCTACCCATCAGAGCTTGGAGTACACTGCTAAAGAAGGAGCCTTTCTGTCTACCTCAAACTTTCCGTCAATCTTCACCTAAATAGTGAACCAATTTTCTTCAGAAAACTACAAGAGGAGAGAATATATTCCACTAAAAAGCTTCAGAAATACATGTATAGAAGATATATAAGATTAGATCATATATTTCTCTAAAAGAGCAACAGAGTCCTTCAGAAAATATATAAGTGGGTTATCTTCAGTTTGTGTGATTGTAATTTATTCAGTGAAAGAGAAGCCATCTGGTGTATTCAACTCCTCAGTGTGACACACTCACACTCACACACACACACAATGAAAAATAGCTGCATAAAGTCGAAGCATCGATGTGGGGAATGTGCGACGATGCCATGTGAGGGATTTCAGGGCTATCTAAACCTAACTATCATCTCAGTCAGAGGAAAAGATATGCTTCATTCCAGAGTTTTATTTAAATTCAGGGAGTGTGTCGATGATAAAATGAACAAAATCCAGCAACACGATTAACCAAAGCCTTTGAACGCACTTTCAATCTGTGACATGGGGGCAGAAGATTCCAGAACTGAAACACCATGTAAAAACATACATGATGATTCCAGAACTGAAACACCTTGTAAAAACCTACATGATGATTCCAGAACTGAAACACCTTGTAAAAACCTACATGATGATTCCAGAACTGAAACACTATGTAAAAACCTACATGATGATTCCAGAACTGAAACACCTTGTAAAAACCTACATGATGATTCCAGAACTGAAACACCTTGTAAAAACCTACATGATGATTCCAGAACTGAAACATTATGTAAAAACCTACATGATGATTCTAGAACTGAAACACTATTGAAAAACCTACATGATGATTCCAGAACTGAAACACCATGTAAAAACCTACATGATGATTCCAGAACTGAAACACCATGTAAAAACCTACATGATGATTCCAGAACTGAAACACCATGTAAAAACCTACATGATGATTCCAGAACTGAAACACCATGTAAAAACCTACATGATGATTCCAGAACTGAAACACCATGTAAAAACCTACATGATGATTCCAGAACTGAAACACAATGTAAAAACCTACATGATGATTCTAGAACTGAAACACCATGTAAAAACCTACATGATGATTCTAGAACTGAAACACCATGTAAAAACCTACATGATGATTCCAGAACTGAAACACCATGTAAAAACCTACATGATGATTCTAGAACTGAAACACCATGTAAAAACCTACATGATCGATATCAACTGAAAGCTGCAGATTTTGACAAGCATGGACAGACTTCCATGATCCAGGAATCCTTGTGTCCTTGTGTGGACATGGAATAAAAGATCGAGGTAACCTGGCACTTCAGTCTCCCAGTCTAGTTTCTACCAGCCATATACACTCAGCGGACCGTTTATTAGGTACACCCCCCCCCCCCTTTTCCTCCAGAACAGCCTGAATTCTTTGGGGCATGGAAACATTGCTCAATTGGTATCAAGGGAGCTAACGTGTGCCAGAAAAACGTTCCCCACACCAGTACACCACTGCCACCAGCGGGTACTGTTGACACCAGACAGGATGAGACCATGGACTCATGCTGCTTACTTCAAATCCTGACTCTGCCATCAGCATGTCGCAACAGGAACTGGGATTCGTCAGACCAGGCAACGTTTTTTTCCACTCCTCAGTCGCCCCCCAGTGTGGGTGATGGCGCGCCTGGCACCGAAGATCATACCACACTCAAAGTTGCTCAGGTCACTCGTTTTGCCCATTCTAACTTTCAATCGAACAGTAACTGAATGCTGTGATGCCTGTCTGCCTGTTTTATATAGCAAGCCACAGCCACTTGACTCACTGTCTGTAGGAGAGATCCATTTTCGTGAACGGGGTGGTGTACCATTCAGTCTATTGCAAAGTCTAATACAGGAAGAGATGAGTAGTAGTGGACATAGATAGGCCTATTTCTGATGAGGTCACAGTCTAATACAGGAAGAGATGAGTAGTAGTGGACATAGATAGGCCTATTTCTGATGAGGTCACAGACTAATACAGGAAGAGATGAGTAGTAGTGGACATAGATAGGCCTATTTCTGATGAGGTCACAGACCAATACAGGAAGCAGGAAGCAGTTAGTAGTGGACGTAGGCCTATTTCAGCTGCGGTCACAAGATGACTCCTCCTCTTGAGTCATTACCCATGCGCACTCTGGGGTGGGGTGGCTAAGGAAGGGGGCAGAGGGTCCCTTGAGGAGCGTTAGGGGGAATGATTACTGCTCACTCAGTAGGAAGAGACATAACCACAAGCACTTTACGATGAGGAGGTGGGTTGGAGATTGAATAGTTACAGGACCCAGAAAATATCATCCTTGACATGTTGTCTATTATGCCCACCATCATCATCATCATCATCATCATCATCACCATCATCACCATCATCACCATCATCACCATCATCATCATCATCACTATCCTCATTCTCAACAGCACAGTCAGAGTGCACAGCTGGCCCAAGGCCCAGGTAGACGTCATCATGTTGTGGAAGAAGCCTTCTTGCCTTGTGGTGTTGTTTACTAGTGTTGATGTGACATCAACAATGCCATCTTTGATTCATGTTGTCCCCGCGAGCAGCTGGTATAAAGGAGTCGGCCATGACAGACGAGCCAGCACAGAGTGCATATTGGTGTTATTCCTTAGACAGGTAAGGCCTTGTGTTGACCCTAGAGCTGTCAGAAAGAAGACCACACACACTGATCCCAGATCAGCCTTTCAGCTGTCACTTTACACACAGACCTTTCTTAAGGCATCCAAGACGAGGAATCAGCTGAAAATGTGGGCTGGTGTCTCCAATTGCTGATGTGTTTTGTGGAGAGAGAGGACAACACAACCAGAATCAGTCACCAGTGGGGAGTGAAGAAGTGACCTGGTGCGATCAAAGGCGAGACGCCATCGTTACTGGGGAAACAGCAGGACATACATCATCAGCGCCACATGCCCACTCAGCTGACCACATCATCATTTATCCCTCCTTTCTAAAAAAGAGAGAACGAGAGAGAGACGACCAGCCGTTATAAACACGTATTTCCTCCTCTAATAAATCTGGTGCTCAGCATTCTGTGGCCTGGGTAATGGATTCCAATTGGCTGAATTTTGTCACTAAGAGTCATTTACATCTCACACACACACACACACACACAATCATTTACATCCCGCATTGCAGTGGTGCTCGGCTGCTCGGGGCTCGGCTAGCCAGGTCTGGATGACTCTCATTAACCCTAATGATCAGAACCATGACTGTCCATCTGGTGCATGAAATCAGCCCTGACTAGCTGACCACCACAACACATCACACTCGTATCTGCTGGCATTACACAACAGTTTGATATACTGTAGCTAGACAGAAGATAGAGATAGAGGGGCTCAGTCAGTCAGTCTACCTGGTGATGGATGCTACCATAGTTACCTCTGCTGTCATCAGTGGAGTCCCAGACCATAGCTACCTCTGCTGTCATCAGTGGAGTCCCAGACCATAGCTACCTCTGCTGTCATCAGTGGAGTCCCAGACCATAGCTACCTCTGCTGTCATCAGTGGAGTCCCAGACCATAGCTACCTCTGCTGTCATCAGTGGAGTCCCAGACCATAGTTACCTCTGCTGTCCATCAGTGGAGTCCCAGACCATAGCTACCTCTGCTGTCATCAGTGGAGTCCCAGACCATAGCTACCTCTGCTGTCCATCAGTGGAGCCCCAGACCATAGCTACCTCTGCTGTCATCAGTTGGAGCCCCAGACCATAGCTACCTCTGCTGTCATCAGTGGAGTCCCAGACCATAGCTACCTCTGCTGTCATCAGTGGAGTCCCAGACCATAGCTACCTCTGCTGTCATCAGTGGAGCCCCAGACCATAGCTACCTCTGCTGTCATCAGTGGAGTCCCAGACCATAGCTACCTCTGCTGTCATCAGTGGAGTCCCAGACCATAGCTACCTCTGCTGTCATCAGCAGAGTCCCAGACCATAGCTACCTCTGCTGTCATCAGTGGAGTCCCAGACCAATAGCTAACCCCCTCTGCTGTCATCAGTGGAGTCCCCAGACCATAGCTACTTGCTTCTCAGTGAGCCGACCATAGTCCCTGCTGTCTCAGTGGAGTCCCAGACCATAGCTACCTCTGCTGTCATCAGTGGAGCCCAGACCATAGCTACCTCTGCTGTCATCAGTGGAGTCCCAGACCATAGTTACCTCTGCTGTCATCAGTGGAGTCCCAGACCATAGCTACCTCTGCTGTCATCAGTGGAGTCCCAGACCATAGCTACCTCTGCTGTCATCAGTGGAGTCCCAGACCATAGCTACCTCTGCTGTCATCAGTGGAGTCCCAGACCATAGCTACCTCTGCTGTCATCAGTGGAGTCCCAGACCATAGCTACCTCTGCTGTCATCAGTGGAGTCCCAGACCATAGCTACCTCTGCTGTCATCAGTGGAGTCCCAGACCATAGTTACCTCTGCTGTCATCAGTGGAGTCCCAGACCATAGCTACCTCTGCTGTCATCAGTGGAGTCCCAGACCATAGTACCTCTGCTGTCATAGCAGAGTCCCCAGACCATAGCTACCTCTGCTGTCATCAAGTGGAGTCCCCAGACCGTTAGCTACCTTCTGCTGTCATCAGTGTGGAAGTCCCCAGACCCATAGCTTACCTCTGCTGTCCATCAGTGGCGTCCCAGACCATAGTCTACTCTGCTCACTCCATCAGTGGAGTCCCAGAACCATAGTTACCTCTGCTGTCATCCAGGGGATCCCCAGGACCATAGTACCTATGCGTCATCAGTGGAGCCACAGACCATAGGTACCTCCTCTGCTTCATCAGTGGAGTCACCAGGACCATAGCTACCTCTGCTGTCATTCAGTGGAGTCCCAGACCAATAGTACCCTTGCTGTCATTCAGTGGAGTCCCAGACCATAGCTACCTCTGCTGTCCATCAGTGGAGCCCAACAGACCCATAGCTTAACCTCTGCTGTCATCAGTGGAGTCCCATGGACCATAGCTACCTCTGCTGTCATCAGTGGAGTCCCAGACCATAGCTACCTCTGCTGTCATCAGTGGAGTCCAGACCATAGCTACCTCTGCTGTCATCAGTGGAGCCAGACCATAGCTACCTCTGCTGTCATCAGTGGAGTCCAGACCATAGCTACCATCTGCTGTCATCAGTGGAGTCCCAGACCATAGCTACCTCTGCTGTCATCAGTGGAGTCCCAGACCATAGCTACCTCTGCTGTCATCAGTGGAGTCCCAGACCATAGCTACCTCTGCTGTCATCAGGAAGCCAGCCATAGTACCCTAGCTGTCATCATGGGTCCCAGAATAGCTATGTGCATCAGTGTGGTCAGCTAGTTTGCTGTCATAGTGGCAGAATAGCTGTTCGTCTGCTGTCTCAGTGGAGTAGATGTGTGTGTGTGTCTGGCTGTGTATGTGGGTATGGATAGATACGCAGTGTGTCCGGGCTGGCTAGTTGGTCAATGTCATGTGCCTGATGTGTGAAACTGTAATATGGTTCATCTGACAGGGAATCCCCACCATCACAACCACTGGGAAAGGAATCAGATAACTAATTACCCTGGACTGCGTCCCAACTGACCCCCTGTTCCCTATATACTGCACTACTTTTGACCATGGCTCACAAGGCTCTGGTCAAATATAGTGCACTATGTAAGGAATAGGGTGCCATTTGGGACGCAGCCTTGGTCTCTAGAGAGGGACCTTGAAGGTCCTGAGGATCGACCTTGGTGTCTCTGTAACTGCCGGGCTAGAATGTGTCAGCCTACACCATCACTGCACCCGTCAATCAAAGCCAGTTCTAGGAGGACCCTAAGGCTGTGGTCTGGCTGGCTCTATGGAGGTATGGATGGCTGTGTGGTCTGGCTGGCTCTATGGAGGTATGGATGGCTGGTGTGGTCTGGCTGGCTCTATGGAGGTATGGATGGCTGTGTGGTCTGGCTGGCTCTATGGAGGTTTGGATGGCTGTGGTGGGGTCTGGATGGATGGCTGTGTGGGTCTGGCTGGCTCTATGGAGGTATGGATGGATGGCTGTGTGGTCTGGCTGGCTCTATGGAGGTATGGATGGATGGCTGTGTGGTCTGGCTGGCTCTATGGAGGTATGGATGGATGGCTGTGTGGTCTGGCTGGCTCTAAAGAGGTATGGATGGCTGTGTGGTCTGGCTGGCTCTATGGTGGTATGGATGGCTGTGTGGTCTGGCTGGCTCTATGGAGATATGGATGGCTGTGTGGTCTGGCTGGCTCTATGGTGGTATGGATGGCTGTGTGGTCTGGCTGGCTCTATGGAGGTCTGGATGGCTGTGTGGTCTGGCTGGCTCTATGGTGGTATGGATGGCTGTGTGGTCTGGCTGGCTCTATGGAGGTATGGATGGCTGTGTGGTCTGGCTGGCTCTATGGAGGTATGGATGGCTGTGTGGTCTGGCTGGCTCTATGGTGGTATGGATGGCTGTGTGGTCTGGCTGGCTCTATGGAGATATGGATGGCTGTGTGGTCTGGCTGGCTCTATGGAGGTATGGATGGATGGCTGTGGTCTGGCTGGCTCTATGGAGGTATGGATGGCTGTGTGGTCTGGCTGGCTCTATGGAGGTATGGATGGCTGTGTGGTCTGGCTGGCTCTATGGAGGTATGGATGACTGTGTCCCAGGGAAAATCTCAGTTGCTTTTCCTTAATTCCTCACATTCTCTCTCCTCACCTCCTTCTCAAAACCCATTGGATGAGAAGGTTAGAGGGAATGGGACCTCTGACCTTTTCATCCAATGGGTTTTGAGAAAGAGGCTAGGAGAGGGGATTCGAGGAATCAAGGAAATGCAATTGAGATTCTCCCAATATGGCAAGTATCTTCTACTACCTTCAGCGTTCTGACTTGGCTACTATCTCCTACTACCTTCAGCTTTCTGACTTGGCTACTATCTCCTACTACCTTCAGCTTTCTGACTTGGCTACTATCTCCTACTACCTTCAGCTTTCTGACTTGGCTACTATCTCCTACTACCTTCAGCTTTCTGACTTGGCTACTATCTCCTACTACCTTCAGCTTTCTGACTTGGCTACTATCTCCTACTACCTTCAGCTTTCTGACTTGGCTACATCTCCTACACCTTCAGCTTTCTGACTTGGCTACTATCTTCTACTACCTTCAGCTTTCTGACTTGGCTACTATCTCCTACTACCTTCAGCTTTCTGACTTGGCCTACTATCTCCTACTACCTTCAGCTTTCTGACTTGGCTACTATCTCCTACTACCTTCAAGCTTTCTGACATGGCTACTATCTCCTACTACCTTCAGCTTTCTGACTTGGCTACTATCTCCTACTACCTTCAGCTTTCTGACTTGGCTACTATCTTCTACTACCTTCAGCTTTCTGACTTGGCTACTATCTCCTACTACCTTCAGCTTTCTGACTTGGCTACTATCTTCTACTACCTTCAGCTTTCTGACTTGGCTACTATCTCCTACTACCTTCAGCTTTCTGACTTGGCTACTATCTCCTACTACCTTCAGCTTTCTGACTTGGCTACTATCTTCTACTACCTTCAGCTTTCTGACTTGGCTTACTATCTCCTACTACCTTCAGCTTTCTGACTTGGCTACTATCTCCTACTACCTTCAGCTTTCTGACTTGGCTACTATCTCCTACTACCTTCAGCTTTCTGACTTGGCTACTATCTCCTACTATCTTCAGCTTTCTGACTTGGCTACTATCTCCTACTACCTTCAGCTTTCTGACTTTGTCACACATGGTTTGACCTCAGATAGGGAGCAGAGAAGGGTTCAGGACAGATACAGATAATTCCAGTTCAATGGAATCCTTTCGGGGCTACACAATTCCCCAGCAAATGAAACTAAATCTTATTCCACAAGCCAATTCTTTATTGAAGTGTTGAATACGGTTATCTTGCCAGTCGCATAAGCAAAGCACAGAAAGACAGTCCTGTGAGAGACGAAGAAAGAGAATGAAGAATGGCAATTCCAGTTGGAAATAAAAACCGAGATGATTAAAAAAAACAAGATGATTACCAATCCCAACGCCGCCACTGCTGCCTCATTTACTTAGAGCCCCCCCCCCCCCCCCCCCCCAAATACACACACATACACACACTCCCTGGTCCCCAATATAAATCTACTCAAATCAAGAAGCCCATAGGGCATGTTTGTTAATCACTTCTTGAGTCGTTCCATGTTATTTTCATTAGGTCATTTTAAATGCTTACATTAATTACATCTCTAACTAATCACCTCAGAGTACCATCTCTGTGCTGAGTCTATTTAATCCCCACCAGCCAGTCTACCTTTCTCTGCTGGAAGTTACACAAGCAGCACCAGACTACTTTAAGCTCTTTAAATAAATCTCTACTCCCCCCCCCCCCTCAAGACGTTTTTCCCCTCCTTAAATTTGCACTTTTTTGACAGACTTTATCCAAACATTAACTCAAGAGTTATGTAGCACAGTATCCGTATCTCAGCTGACAGTTCTGGATTCATATCCAACTAGAAGGGAGCACAGTGATTGGTTACTGAGTTACAGTGAGCTTAGCTAGAAGGGAGCACAGTGATTGGTTCCTGAGTTACAGTGAGCTTAGCTAGAAGGGAGCACAGTGATTGGTTACTGGGTTACAGTGAGCTTAGCTAGAGGGGAGCACAGTGATTGGTTACTGAGTTACAGAGTGAGCTTAGCTTTAGCTATTAGAATCTATTTGTCTATACTTCAGTTGACAGTTCTGCACATCCACATTTAACCCTACCCAGTCCTCACAGATCTACACAAGGTGTTGAGGCCTCTAGGGAGTAAGGGACTAAGGAGTAGGGACTAAGGAGTAGGGACTAAGGAGTAGGGGCTAAGGAGTAGGGACTAAGGAGTAGGGGCTAGGGAGTAGGGACTAAGGAGTAGGGACTAAGGAGTAGGGACTAGGAGTAGGGCTAAGGGACTAGGATAGGAGTAGGGACTAAGGAGTAGGGACTAAGGAGTAGGGACTAAGGAGTAGGGACTAGGAGTAGGGACTAGGAGTAGGACTAAGGAGTAGGCTAAGGTAGGGACTAGGAGTAGGACTAAGGAGTAGGGGACTAGGAGTAGGGAGGAGTAGGGACTAAGGAGTAGGGACTAAGGAGTAGGGACTAAGGGTAGGACTAAGAGTGGACTAAGGAGTAGGGACTAAGGAGTAGGGACTAAGGAGTAGGGACTAAGGAGTAGGGACTAAGAGTAGGGACTAAGGAGTAGGGACTAAGGAGTAGGGACTAAGGAGTAGGGACTAAGGAGTAGGGACTAAGGAGTAGGGACTAAGGAGTAGGGACTAGGAGTAGGGACTAAGGAGTAGGGACTAAGGAGTAGGGACTAAGGAGTAGGGACTAAGGAGTAGGGACTAGGGTAGATAGGGACTAAGGAGTAGGGACTAAGGAGTAGGGAACTAGGAGTAGGGACTAAGGAGTAGGGACTAAGGAGTAGGGACTAGGAGTAGGGACTAAGGAGTAGGGACTAGAGTAGGGACTAGGAGTAGGGACTAAGGAGTAGGGACCTAAGGAGTAGGGACTAAGGAGTATGGACTAAGAGTAGGACTAAGGAGTAGGGACTAAGGAGTAGGGACTAAGGAGTAGGGACTAGGAGTAGACAGTAGGCTGTAGAGTACTCTAGACTGAGTATGCCTAGGTGGTAGGACACAGGTAACTCGTAGTGCCTTACCTGATAGACAATAGTACCCATCCACCTCTCCCTCTAATCGCCATAGGGAATAACCAGTAAGGAAAACAGGGTCTGCAGTGTGTTAGCCTACCGTGTAGCCAATAGTACCCATCCACCTCTCCCTCTAATCGCCATAGGGAATAACCAGTAAGGAAAACAGGGTCTGCAGTATGTTAGCCTACCGTGTAGCCAATAGTACCCATCCACCTCTCCCTCTAATCGCCATAGGGAATAACCAGTAAGGAAAACAGGGTCTGCAGTATGTTAGCCAACCGTGTAGCTTGATATATTTCACCTGTTAAGAGTTAGAGGTAATTAAATACGGTGTGGAAAGGACTCTTTTTGAAATGGTAATTCAGACTCAACATTTCATTTCTGTCTTAACTCGGCTATAGGGATTAGTGGGAGAGAGAGGGAGGCCCACTCTCTCTCTCTCTCTCTCTCTCTCTCTCTCTCTATCCCCTCTCTCTCCCACCGGGCTAGGTTACTAACCCACCGTCACTGTGTAGCTTCTCAAAGTAACTGTTTTTACATCCATTGAGAATGACAATAGTTCCTCAACGTAGCCTATTTGAAAAATCTTTCCAGCTCTCTCTCCCTTTCGATAACCCTTTCAACATGAAAGGGGGAAAAAAATGTCACGCTCTGATCCAGTGGAAACGTCATAATACAGGCCTACCTGATTACTTCTTATCCCTTGCGTTAATAGTCTACAGCTGTGTCTGTCTGTCCGGAGCTCACTGGCGCAGGAAACTCTGAGGGCCCAGAATAATTTATACAATGTTGCAAGTTTGCTAGCACAATTGGGCTGGACCACGTTGATAGTTGATACAATGTTTCAAGTTCCTTGCAGACAGGCAATGCGTAGCCAATGTGATTTATAGGATATTTATTTTTATCAGGATACAGTGGCTTGTGAAAGTATTCACCCCCGTTGGCATTTTTCCTATTTTGTTGCCTTACAACCTGGAATTAAAATGGATTTTTGGGGGGTTTGTATCATTTGATTTACACCACATGCCTACCACTTTGAAGATGCAAAATATTTTTTTATTGTGAAACAAACAAGAAATAAGACAAAAAAACAGAAAACTTGAGCATGCATAACTATTCACCCCCCCAAAGTCAATACTTTGTAGAGCCACCTTTTGCAGCAATTACAGCTGCAAGTCTCTTGGGGTATGTCTCTATAAGCTTGGCACATCTAGCCACTGGGATTTTTGCCCATTCTTCAAGGCAAAACTGCTCCAGCTCCTTCAAGTTGGATGGGTTCCGCTGGTGTACAGCAATCTTTAAGTCATACCACAGATTCTCAATTGGATTGAGGTCTTTGACTAGGCCATTCCAAGACATTTAAATGTTTCCCCTTAAACCACTCGAGTGTTGCTTAGCAGTATGCTTAGGGTCATTGTCCTGCTGGAAGGTGAACCTCCGTCCCAGTCTCAAATCTCTGGAAGACTGAAACAGGTTTCCCTCAAGAATTTCCCTGTATTTAGCGCCATCCATCATTCCTTCAATTCTGACCAGTTTCCCAGTCCCTGCCGATGAAAAACATCCCCACAGCATGATGCTACCACCACCATGCTTCACTGTGGGGATGGTGTTCTCGGGGTGATGAGAGGTGTTGGGCTTGCGCCAGACATAGCGTTTTCCTTGATGGCCAAAAAGCTCAATTTTAGTCTCATCTGACCAGCGTACCTTATTCCATATGTTTGGGGAGTCTCCCATATGCCTTTTGGCGAACACCAAACGTGTTTGCTTATTTTTTTCTTTAAGCGATGGCTTTTTTCTGGCCACTCTTCCGTAAAGCCCAGCTCTGTGGAGTGTACGGCTTAAAGTGGTCCTATGGACAGATTCTCCAATCTCCGCTGTGTAGCTTTGCAGCTCCTTCAGGGTTATCTTTAGTGTCTTTGTTGCCTCTCTGATTAATGTCCTCCTTGCCTGGTCCGTGAGTTTTGGTGGGCGGCCCTCTCTTGGCCAGTTTGTTGTGGTGCCATATTCTTTCCATGTTTTAATAATGGATTTAATGGTGCTGTGGGATGGGATGTTGAAAGTTTCTGATATTTTTTTATAACCCAATCCTGATTTGTACTTCTCCACAACTTTGTCCCTGACCTGTTTGGAGAGCTCCTTGTTCTTCATGGTGCCGCTTGCTTGGTGGTGCCCCTTGCTTAGTGGTGTTGCAGACTCTGGGACCTTTCAGAACAGGTGTATATATACTGAGATCATGTGACAGGTCATGTGACACTTAGATTGCACACAGGTGGACTTTATTTAACTAATTATTTGACTTCTGAAGGTAATTGGTTGCACCAGATCTTATTTAGGGGCTTCATAGCAAAGGGGGTGAATACATACGCACGCACCACTTTTCCGTTATTTATTTTTGAGATTGTTTTGAAACAAGTTATTTTTTTCATTCCACTTCACCAATTTGGACTATTTTGTGTATGTCCATTCCATGACATCCATTTAAATTACAGGTTGTAATGCAACAAAATAGAGAAAAAAAACGGCAAGGGGGATGAACACTTTTGCAAGGCACTGTTTTTATTTGTTGGTTAATGTAGGCTATTTTTACATATTGGGAATATAAAAGTTACTTTTTAGCAGACCAGTAGAAATGGTACAATAACTTCACACTCCAAATGGAAAAGGATGCCGACCGCTGGCAGCCAGTAACTTTAGGAGCGTAACGGCAGCAGCTGGGCAGAGTCGGGAACAGTATTTTCTTCTTCTTCTGGTTAGGCTATATTGATCTCTGGCTCCCTCTTCAGCAATTTGTGTGTCTTAATTATTTAATCACGGTGCTTAAAGCATCAGACAAGCGCAGCAGTCTTCATATAGTTAATTTTTATTCAAACAGATGGTGTGTCTATGTCACGAACGTCGTATGAAGGAGTGGACCAAAGCGCAGCGTTAGTTGCGAACATACTTGCTTTATTTAATTAAAGCATACCCACGAAATAACAAAACAATAAACGACTCGTGAAGTCCTCAGTGACAATGACCGAACACGGAACAAAAACCCACAAACACAAAGTGAAACACAGACAGTTAAATATGGCTCCCAATCAGAGACAACCAGCACACAGCTGACACTCGTTGCCTCTGATTGGGAGTCACTCAGTCAAACATAGAAATAAACAACCTAGAACACCCAACATAGAAACAGAAAACATAGAATGAACACACCCTGGCTCAACATAATGAGTCCCAGAGCCAGGGTGTGACAGTACCCCCCCCCTAAAGGCGCGGACTGCGACCGCGCCTAAATACGAGCAAAACAGGGGAGGGCTGGGTGGGCATTCCTCCTCGGCGGCGGCTCCGGCTCCGGGCTTGCCCACCACCCTCCAACAAACCCCCCATAGCGCCCCTGGTCCGGTCTGGCCCCGCTGGCTGGAGCTGGACTGGACGTAGCAGGAGCGGTAGGCTTCAGCTCCTTAGTGGAGCAGTAGAGCGGTACCTGAATTGGCACCGATGACCCAGGCACGGGTTGTGCCGGACTGACGACTCGCACCCCTGGCTTGGTGCGAGTGGCAGGAACGGGCCGGGCCGGGCTGGCGACGCGCACCGTAGACTTGGTGCGAGTGGCAGGAACAGGCCGGACCGGGCTGGCGACGCGCACCGTAGACTTGGTGCGTGGAGCAGGGACAGGCCGGGCCGGGCTGGCGACGCACCCCGTAGGCTTGGTGCGTGGAGCAGGGACAGGCCGGACAGGGCTGGCGACGCACACCGTAGGCTTGGTGCGTGGAGCAGGAACAGGCCGGGCAGGGCTGGCGACGCACACCGTAGGCTTGGTGCGTGGAGCAGGAACAGGCCGGGCTGGGCTGGCGACGCACACCGTAGGTTTGGTGCGTGGAGCAGGGACAGGCCGGGCTGGGCTGTCGACGCACACCGTAGGCTTGGTGCGTGGAGCAGGGACAGGCCGGACAGGGCTGGCGACGCACACCGTAGGCTTGGTGCGTGGAGCAGGAACAGGCCGGGCTGGGCTGGCGACGCACACCGTAGGTTTGGTGCGTGGAGCAGGGACAGGCCGGGCTGGGCTGTCGACGCACACCGTAGGCTTGGTGCGTGGAGCAGGGACAGGCCGGACAGGGCTGGCGACGCACACCGTAGGCTTGGTGCGTGGAGCAGGAACAGGCCGGGCTGGGCTGGCGACGCACACCGTAGGCTTGGTGCATGGAGCAGGGACAGGCCGGGCTGGGCTGGCGACGCACACCGTAGGCTTGGTGCGTGGAGCAGGGACAGGCCGGGCTGGGCTGTCGACGCACACCGTAGGCTTGGTGCGTGGAGCAGGAACAGGCCGGGCTGGGCTGGCGACGCACACCGTAGGCTTGGTGCGTGGAGCAGGGACAGGCCGGGCTGGGCTGTCGACGCACACCGTAGGCTTGGTGCGTGGAGCAGGGACAGGCCGGGCTGGCGACGCACACCGTAGGCTTGGTGCGTGGAGCAGGAACAGGCCGGACCGTACTGGGAACACACACCACTGGCCTTAAACGGGGATCCGGAACGGGCCGGACCGGACTGGCAATACACCTCAGTACCTCTCGCCGTGCCTCTACAACTTCCTTCCCTCCTCTCGCCAATGGCTCCCGTAACCCGGTGGCCTTCTCTCCTCGTCTCCCATTTCGCCCTGTGGCAGCCTCCTGCTGCCCAGTCGCCCATGCCGTGTGCCCCCCCCTAAAAAATTATTGGGGGTGCCTCTCGTCCGTCCGACGATGGCACTGCTGACGCCGCTGCTCCTCTCTCGCCAGGGCCTTAATCCTACCCCAAGGTCCCTTGCCCCCGAGCATGTCCTCCCAGGACCACGATTTGCCCACCTGGGCCATCGCCAGCCTCTCCATCTCCTTTCCTGGCGCTTCCTCCCATGTCCAGTCTGCCTGCTCCTGGACACGCTGCTTGGTCCTTTTATGGTGGGTTTTTCTGTCACGAACGTCGTATGAAGGAGTGGACCAAAGCGCAGCGTTAGTTGCGAACATACTTGCTTTATTTAATTAAAGCATACCCACGAAATAACAAAACAATAAACGACTCGTGAAGTCCTCAGTGACAATGACCGAACACGGAACAAAAACCCACAAACACAAAGTGAAACACAGACAGTTAAATATGGCTCCCAATCAGAGACAACCAGCACACAGCTGACACTCGTTGCCTCTGATTGGGAGTCACTCAGTCAAACATAGAAATAAACAACCTAGAACAACCAACATAGAAACAGAACACATAGAATGAACACACCCTGGCTCAACATAATGAGTCCCAGAGCCAGGGTGTGACAGTCTATATATATATATGGAAAAATAAACATTTAAAAATGTCCACCAATCAATTGGTCGAAAGAACAGACGACTCTCGGTCGGCCAAGATTTGTTTTTTGTCGGGGACTGCCCAATCTCTCTCCCTCTCTCTTGCTCTCTTTCCCTCACTCCCTCTCTCTCTATCCCTCTACCCCTCTCTCTTTCCCTTTCCCTCACTCTCTCTTTCTCTCTCTCTCTCCCTCACTCACTCCCTCTCTCTCGTTCCCTCACTCTCTCTTTTGCACTCTCTCTCTCTCTTTCCCTCACTCTCTCTTTCTCACTCCCTCTCTCTCTATATATTTCCCTCACTCCCTCTCTCTCTTTCCCTCACTCTCTCTCTCACTCTCTCTCTCTCTCCCTTCTCTCTCTCTCTCTTCCCTCACTCTCTCTTTCTCTCTCTTTCTTTCTCTTCCTCCCTCTCTCTCTGGATGTGTTTGCCAAAGCAGAGGGCCACACACCCACCCTCACACAATTATACTAACAGTCATTTGGACCATCATCATTCTACCATCATTACTGTTTTCATCTGTTTTGGCTAAAATCCCCTTCGCAGTTAGCACATAAACATGTGTAGTTGTATGAAGCTTTTATTCCAGTCATGAATCCTACAACTACTTCCAAATGGTTTTCCATCTTCACTGCCTCTCATCCTCTATACATAAACATCCATCTCTTACTCTCTGATCTGTTGGTTTCCTGTTCAATCTGCTGGAGAGATGAAGCCCACTGCACCTGGGTACCTCTACCATCAGCTCTCGTGTGTGTGTGTGTGTCTGTGTGTGTGTCTGTGTGTGTCTGTGTCTGTGTCTGTGTCTGTGTGTCTGTGTGTGCGTGTCTGTCTGTCTGTCTGTCTGTCTGTCTGTCTCTGTGTGTGTGTGTGTGTGTGTGTGTGTGTGTGTGTGTGTGTGTGTGTGTGTGTGTGTGTGTGTGTGTGTGTGTGTGTGTGTGTGTGTGTGTGTGTGAGTGAGAGAGAGAGAGAGAGTGAGTGATTTCTCCGTCCCAGCTGCGGTTATCAGGCTCTCTGTTGAGACACCTGCTGTGATGCCCAAACTCTACTGCCAACACATTAATCACAGGCTAGGCCTGACACACACACACAGACACACACACACACACACACACACAGACACACACACCAATTGCTTATCAGAAAATAGAAACCTGAGAAAAACGTTCTGGTTAGAGAGAGACCAAATCTACTCCTCCTCTCCTCTGTAAAACTAAGGCCTTACTCTCATTTATCTCCTGCTCTTACCAGCTCTAATCAGGCTCTCTTCTCCTGAGCAGGAAGAACAGACAATGACTTCATCGAGACGCGTGACACGACCGAGGAGAAGTGAAGCTTCACTGGCAGGCAGAGGAATTATGACAACAAGAGCATTTATTCTAATCTAGTTGGAGGAGGAGGAAGAGGAGGAGGAGGAGGAGGGGTGGAAGAGAAGAGGAGGAGGAGAGGTGAGTAGAGAAGATGAGGCGGAAGGAGAGTTGCGGAGAAGAAAATAGAAGGAGGAGAGGAGAGAGATGGCGGAGAGACGCGGCTGCAGAGTAAGGTCGTCAGCTGACCTAGAGCTTCGGCTGAGTCTTTTGAGCTTCTCTCCTAGCCTGGTAGAGAAGAAGAGAGGTCTTCTCTCTTGTTTCTGATGTTCTCGCTTGGTATTCTCTTTCGGATGGTTTGATGAGGGTCTTGCGTCTTGAGGGTGATTGTTGATGTTGTTACGGTTGGCGTTATCTGGTTGTTCTGAGGATAACTACAGTTAGGACGGATTCGAGCGGTGCATAGGAGGGCTGTGTGATTCTGTCCGGCTGGTAGTCGTTGCGTTTACGTTCGAGGACTCTCCTCTCATCTCATTTTTCCTCTTCTGTTGTCCCACGGCATTAAGCGATAGCATAGCGGATGAGACTTTCATCCTTTAGTCTTGCAGCGTCTCTTATCATAGGTTACCTAGGATCTATTTTTTTGGTTAAAAAAAAAATATGGTCCCCAGGACAACCCCAACCCTGTTGCCAAGCCTCTGATTGTCACCAGACTAAAGACGGATCCACACCCTGACAAACGTAGGACCATTTGCGCATTAGTCATTGCTAGCGCCTATCGGCGGATTCTACAGTTTAGATCAATTTGGTAAAAAAAATTCATACTGGTCCCCCATGGGAATCGAACCCACAACCCTGGCGTTGCAAACGCCATGCTCTATCAACTGAGCTACATCCCTGCCGGCCATTCCCTCCCCTACCCTGGACAACGCTAGGCCAATTGTGCGCCGCCATGAGTCTCCCGGTCGCGGCCAGCTGCGACAGAGCCTGGATTCGAACCAGGATCTCTAGTGGCACAGCTAGCACTGCGATGCAGAGCCTTAGACCACTGTGCCACTCAGGAGATCCTGGTTCGAATCCAGGCTCCTGAGTGGCGCAGTGGTCTAAGGCACTGATTGCGTCTGACTAAAAAAAAAATATATAAAAAAAAATAAAAATTTTTTTTTTTTACTAATAAATAGATATGTATTCACTAAGACGGGATAGATACAGGCTAGAGACTGGCTAGAGACATGATAGAGACATGATAGAGACATGATAGAGACATGATAGAGACATGATAGAGACATGATAGAGACAGGAGAGAGACCGGCTAGAGACAGGCTAGAGACAGAATAGAGACAGAATAGAGACGTGATAGAGAGAGGCTACAGACAGGCTAGAGACAGCAACCATCTGAGAGCTGTAATAGACTACAGACTAGAAGGCAGAATAACACTTCACTAGGCTAACGAATAACCCTCTGATGGTGATGGGAGGATAGTGTTTATCTTGCAGTGAGACACAATGTTAATTAAGGTTCTATTATTTAGTTAATGAGATTCTCTCTCCCTCTCCCTCTCCCTCTCTCGTTATATTTAGTTAAGGAGATCTCTACTCTATTACCTATCCAATATCTACATCCCAAATAGCATCCTATACCCTACACAGCGAATAGGATGCCATTTGGGAAGCATACAAATTATCTCAGTAATGTAATGTCTGCCGAACCACCGCTATTAGCATAGTTTCTGCTGATGTGAACGCGTGTGTTGCTCTAACAGCTAGCCACTCACACACACGCACGTGCACACACACACACACACACACACACACGCACACGCGCACACGCGCACACGCACGAGCACACACACACACACGCACGCACATGGGCGCACAGCTAGCCACAGGACCCCATCACATAATTAGTGATTATTCTATATACCATTGGCCTGTTTAAATCTGTGCTAGCGTGAGTCATGGGAAGGATGCATTAACGTACTATAGACTCCATGGTTTAACCGTGTTATGAAAATGACTATTTTATAAAGTCTTCCACTTAGCCTGTAAACAGCTAAGTAGGCTGTTGTAATTATGATGTTGAGTCATACAAGTGATGTAATAAATGGAAAAAATCTCATCTCCTGAAACGTTCCTATAAAACCAGATAGATATTATGGACATAAATGGATTGTTAAAATGGTGCAGTGTTACATTCAGCCCCACTCTCCCCTGTGCACTCACAGTGGAGCGCTAAGCATTATGAATTTGTTGTGTTTCCCCTCCCTATCTTTTCACGTTCCATATTTTTTTTGCCGTGGCGCCAATGGTTTTAGCCGAGGCGCAGCGGAAACACTGTGCAGCCCCTGATATACAGTTATTCAGTCATTAAACATCCACAAATGCTACAGAGACACCTAAGTCCATTTACAACCATTACACCGACTAAGCATATTGGTTGTTTTCTTCTCAAGTTCACCCAGTACGTCGTCTAGCAGGACGCACCAAAAGACTCATCAGTGAAGACCATACAGTATATATATATTCTCTCATTTATCAAGAACAGCAGACACAAAAATAAAGAGCTTAATGGGATGAATCAACATAATGTGTGGATCAACATCTTAAAGCAACACATTACCGTGGGGGCTACAGCATTATCTATAGACAGGGCTAGAAGACCTGGAGCTAGGATCTTTCCTGAGATCTGCTCTTTCTGCTCAACCTGGTATGGATTTGACTAGGACTAAAGATATATATATATATATAGAGAGAGAGAGAGAGAGAGAGAGAGACAGAGACAGAGACAGAGACAGAGACAGAGACAGAGACAGAGACAGAGACAGAGAGAGAGAGAGAGAGAGAGAGAGAGACAGAGACAGAGACCAGAGACAGAGACAGAGACAGAGACAGAGACAGAGAGAGAGAGAGAGAGAGAGAGAGAGAGAGAGAGACAGAGACAGAGACAGAGACAGAGACAGAGACAGAGACAGAGAGAGAGAGAGAGAGAGAGAGAGAGAGAGAGAGGGCCCTTGAGGTTATCGATTGGTGGTTGTTAAACCGATAGTCAGGTTTCAACACGACGACTCAGCTGTTTTCACATACAGCAGCACCAAGCCAGGAGGTTTGTGAGTGGTCAAAAGCAAAGGGCAAAGCCAGGTGGTTGGTCAGGGGAGAGCGGGTCACAGAACCAGGTGGTTTGTGGTTGGTCATTGGAGAGTGTGAGGGCGGGTCACAGAGCCAGGTGTTTTGTGGTTGGTCAGGGGAGAGGGTGAGGGCGGGTCACAGAGCCAGGTGGTTTGTGGTTGGCCAGAGAAAAGGAACAGGAAAGGGTAAAGGGGATACCTAGTGAGTTGTGGAACTGAATGCATTCAACTGAAATGTGTCTTCCACATTTAACCCAACGCCTCTGAATCAGAAAAAGGGCTCAGGTAACAGCTGGTTCTGTGGCCAAGTGGCCATTTGTCCGTTATGGATCACTCCTCCTGGGTCTCACAGCGAGCGATAATAGAACAATTACAACGCGTTGTAGAGTGAGGTCATGACCTCCGTGTGTTGATGGTAACAGCTGTCTAAAGCTAAAGTCACTAAGCAGCCTGTCTTGAGACAAGAGATACTGCAGGTCTACAGAGCTCTCTGACAATATAGCTATGTAGTAATGGTTTACCAACTGAACCAGGCCAGCCAACAGAGGAAACATCAATATAGCTATGTGGTAATGGTTTACCAACTGAACCAGGCCAGCCAACAGAGGAAACATCAATATAGCTATGTGGTAATGGTTTACCAACTGAACCAGGCCAGCCAACAGAGGAAACATCAATATAGCTATGTGGTAATGGTGTACCAACTGAACCAGGCCAGCCAACAGAGGAAACATCAATATAGCTATGTGGTAATGGTTTACCAACTGAACCAGGCCAGCCAACAGAGGAAACATCAATATAGCTATGTGGTAATGGTTTACCAACTGAACCAGGCCAGCCAACAGAGGAAACATCAATATAGCTATGTGGTAATGGTTTACCAACTGAACCAGGCCAGCCAACGGAGGAAACATCATTGTAGGAACCTTACATAGCGTCACAGGGTGAGGTCATGACCTCTATGATTAGCTGGGTGATCCCAGCCTCAGGCTACACCATTACAGAGATACTGCATAACATCTTGAGCTGACGGTCCTTTCCTTACGGGACCTTACAAGTCAGTCATCCTCTGCACTGTAGACACGACGAGGTTATTACATTCACATTAACATCACTAGAAGAAGAGGTGTGGTTTTCAATGACAACAGCAATATGCTCAGCAATGATCGGCAAACACAGTCAATATTATATGAAGAGGTGACCAAGGAGCTATCATTGTGATGTATACTTGGAAGCCTTCTAGAGGCCGATGCTTGGAGCCCTGGACAAACAATGATTAGCTAAATCAATGTAATATAACGTATGTAATATGGGTGACATGAAGCAGTTCCACGTGCTTGGAAGCCCTCCAGAAGCTCAGTCTTGGAGCAGTGCTGAGCTGTGCTGAAGGAAGCGGATCAGGAGAAGCTCAGTCTTGGAGCAGTGCTGAGCAGTGCTGAAGGAAGCGGATCAGGAGAACGTCTCCTAGCATTAGACTACATCTGTAGAGATTCTGAGGCATTAGTATGACAACAGCAGGTACCAGCAGGTAGCATTCCTCCCTGTCAGCTCAGGTTGAAATATGTTACTGTCAAATGAGACATACAGGTCACACAAACACACTTCTGTAAATGTGACTTGTAGCACTAAAAACAAACCTGTCAGAGCATCGTCGGAAAGACAAATTATCCTTTAGAATAAACGCCTACTGAGTTATCCTGACATTCTCCTTCCTCAACCTGAGAAATCCTGACATTCTCCTTCCTCAACCTGAGAAATCCTGACATTCTCCTTCCTCAACCTGAAAAATCCCGACATTCTCCTTCCTCAACCTGAGAAATCCTGACATTCTCCTTCCTCAACCTGAGAAATCCTGACATTCTCCTTCCTCAACCTGAGAAATCCTGACATTCTCCTTCCTCAACCTGAGAAATCCTGACATTCTCCTTCCTCAACCTGAGAAATCCTGACATTCTCCTTCCTCAACCTGAGAAATCCTGACATTCTCCTTCCTCAACCTGAGAAATCCTGACATTCTCCTTCCTCAACCTGAGAAATCCTGACATTCTCCTTCCTCAACCTGAGAAATCCTGACATTCTCCTTCCTCAACCTGAGAAATCCTGACATTCTCCTTCCTCAACCTGAGAAATCCTGACATTCTCCTTCCTCAACCTGAGAAATCCTGACATTCTCCTTCCTTAACCTGAGAAATCCTGACATTCTCCTTCCTCAACCTGAGAAATCCACAGTAATATGATTGCTGTTGAAATCTGCTTTCAACTGGGATCTAGCATTCTTTGTTTTGCCAAGCGTTTCGCAAAATGTGACCTTTTGACAAACGAAATAAGTTACAAACCTCTAACCGGTGAACGCTCATCTTCTTCTTGGCTTTGGGGAGGGAGGGAACTCAACATTCTTCTGTTGTCACATTACAACAGTGGTGGCCACTACCGGCCACGGCAAGGGCAGGGAATTGACTTGAAAAGTGAAACAGAAATGTCCTGCCTTTAAAATGCTGCAAACAATGTGGCAAAGAGAGCACACATACAGAGAGCTCACATACCCTTCTCCCTGGCCCATCTATCTACAGTTGTTTGACAGCGTATCCAAGGAGACAACACGATTATAGCGTAATCCCCCCGCCAGCCCAGGAATGGTACCTCCCACACACCCTGACAGAACTAGGGGAACGTTACTATGGAGCTAAAAGAGGGGGTCTGGAACAGTTAGGCCTTGTAATTACATGTCGTCTCAGCAAGTGTCCTCGTATTTCCCCCCTGGGCCACCGCTGACCCCCGGGGGAGACAGGGGAGGTGGGAGGAGACAGGGAGAGATGGGAGGAGACAGGGAGAGATGGGAAGAGACAGGGGGAGATGGGAAGAGACAGGGGGAGACGGGGGAGACAGGGAGAGATGGGAGGAGACAGGGTGAGACGGGAGGAGACAGGGTGAGACGGGGGTGACAGGGAGAGATGGGAGGAGACAGGGAGAGATGGGAGGAGACAGGGAGAGATGGGAGGAGACAGGGAGAGATGGGAAGAGACAGGGGGAGATGGGAAGAGACAGGGGGAGACGGGGGAGATGGGAGGAGACAGGGAGAGATGGGAGGAGACGGGGGGAGATGGGAGGAGACAGGGGGAGATGGGAGGAGACAGGGGGAGATGGGAGGAGACAGGGGAGACGGGAGAGATGGGAGGAGACAGGGAGAGATGGGAGGAGACAGGGTGAGACGGGGGAGACAGGGAGAGATGGGAGGAGACAGGGTGAGACGGGGGAGACAGGGAGAGATGGGAGGAGACAGGGGGAGATGGGAGGAGACGGGGGGAGATGGGAGGAGACGGGGGGAGATGGGAGGAGACGGGGGGAGATGGGAGGAGACAGGGGGAGATGGGGAGGAGACAGGGGGAGATGGGAGGAGACAGGGAGAGATGGGAGGAGACAGGGAGAGATGGGAGGAGACAGGGGGAGACGGGGGAGACAGGGGGAGACAGGGGGAGACACGGAGGAGACAGGGGGAGACGGGGGGAGACAGGGGGAGACAGGGGGAGACGGGGGAGACAGGGGGAGACGGGGGAGGCAGGGGAAGAAGGGAAGATACAGGGGGAGATGGGAGGAGACAGGGGGGAGACAGGGTGAGACAGGGGAAGACAGGAAAAGGCAGGGGGAGGCAGGGGGGAGGAACCAATAAAGGGTGTCTGACCACCAGGAAGATCAAAGGGGATATGGCAGGCGACGGTGTGGAGAGATGTATCACTGAACAAATGAGGAAGTGCAGGGGTACTAGAGTTCACAGGAGGACTGGAGACTGGAGAGAGTGACAACGTAAGAAGGGCCTTCTATGCCATCAAAAGGAACATAAAATTCAACAAAACAATTAGGATCTGGCTAAAAATACTTGAATCAGTTATAGAACCCATTGCCCTTTATGGTTATGAGGTCTGGGGTCCGCTCACCAACCAAGAATTCACAAAATGGAACAAACACCAAATTGAGACTCTGCATGCAGAATTCTGCAAAAGTATCCTCAGTGTACAACGTAAAACAACAAATAATGAATGCAGAGCAGAATTAGGCCGAAACCCGCTAATTATCAAATTCCAGAAAAGAGCCGTTAAATTCTACAACATTTTGCAGACGCTCTTATCCAGAGCGACTTACAGTTAGTGAGTGCATACATTATTTTTAAGTTTTTCATACTGGCCCCCCGTGAGAACCAAACCCACAACCCTGGCGTTGCAAACACCATGCTCTACCAACTGAGTCACCCTACCCTGGACCAATTGTGTGCCGCCCGGTCGCGACCGGCTATGACAGAACCTGGATTCGAACCAGGATCTCTAGTGGCACAGCTAGCACTGCAATGCAGTGGCTTAGACCACTGCGCCACTCGGGAGACTACAACCACCTAAAAGGAAGCGATTCCCAAACCTTCCATAACAAAGCCATTACCTACAGAGAGATGAACCTGGAGAAGAGTCCCCTAAGCAAGCTGATCCTGGGGCTCTGTTCACAAACACAAACACAATTAGACCCAACCAAATCATGAGAAAACAAAAAGATAATTACTTGACACAAAACAGCGCAAACTAGAATGCTATTTGGCTCTAAACAGAGAGTACACAGTGGCAGAATACCTGACCACTGTGACTGACCCAAACTTAAGGAAAGCTTTGACTATGTACAGACTCAGTGAGCATAGCCTTGCTATTGAGAAAGGTCGCCGTAGGCAATTTTGATAAACTCCCTTATCTACTGGGTGAAATACCACAGTGTGCCATCACAGCAGCAAGATTTGTGACCTGTTGCCACAAGAAAAGGGCAACCAGTGAAGAACAAACACCATTGTAAATACAACCCATATTTATGTTTATTTATTTTCCCATTTGTACTTTAACTATTTGCACATTGTTACAACACTGTATATATACATAATATGACATGTGAAATGTCTTTATTCTTTTGGAACTTCTGAGTGTAATGTTTACTGATAATATTTATTATTTATTTCACTTTTGTTTATCCATTTCACTGGTTTTGGAAATGTAAACATATGTTTCCCATACCAATAAAGCCCCTTTAATTTAATTTAATGGAGAGGCAGAGAGAGAGAGAGAGAGGAATGGAGAGGCAGAGAGAGAGAGAAACTGAGAGAGAGAGAGAGAGAGAGAGAGAGAGAGAGAGAGAGAGAGAGAGAGAGAGAGAGAGAGAGAGAGAGAGAGACAGAGAGAGGAATGGAGAGGCAGAGAGAGAGAGAGAGGAATGGAGAGGCAGAGAGAGAGAGAAACGGAGAGAGAGGAGCAGAGAGACAGAGAGAGAGACAGAAGAAGGAGAGAGAGACAGAGAGAGAGACAAGGAAGAGAGAGAGGAAGAGAGAAGAACAGAAGAGGATCAGAGAAGAGAGAGAGAGGAGAGAAGAGAGAGAGCGAGAGACGAGAGAGGAGGGCAGAGAAGAGAGAGAGAGAGAGAGAGAGAGAGAGGAGAGAGGTGCGAGAGAGAGAGAGAAGAGAGAGAGAGAGGCAGGAGGTGAGAGAGAGAGAGAGAGGCATGAGAGAGGAGAGAGTAGATAGAGAGCGAGAGAGAGAGAGAAGAGAGAGAGAGGAGAGAGAGAGAGAGAGTGTTGTCATGCCAAACAGAGGATAAATAAATAACACCAGGGGCAGAATGTTGGGAACAAAACAGTAGTTTTGATATTATCACAGAGGAAACCATATTTCAGGCTTATGCTGGTGTCTCAAACCAACCCCAGGCACCATTACAAACAACAGCTCACCAAAGACAGAACTTCTTTCTTTCACATGCTGGTGGCAGGTTTAGGTTCCTGGTAGCATGTTCCCTCTCCCTTTCAATTCAATTTCAATTTCAATGTAAGGGTTTTATTGGCATGGGAAACATATGTTAACGTTGCCAAAGCTAGTGAAGTACAGTCCAGGTCAAAAGTTTTGAGAATGACACAAATACTAACTTTCACAAAGTCTGCTGCCTCGGTTTTGATGATGGCAATTTGCATATTTTAGCGACCCAATTGACATTTTAGTAATTTAGCAGACGCTCTTATCCAGAGCGACTTACAATTAGTGAGTGCATACATTTTTCATACTGGCCCCCCCGTGGGAATTGAACCCACAACCCTGGCGTTGCAAGCGCCATGCTCTACCAACGGAGCTACAGGAGGGCCATATATACGCCAGAATGTCATGAAGAGTGATCAGATTAATTGCAATTAATTGCAAAGTCCCTCTTTGCCATGAAAATGAACTTAATCCCAAAAAAACATTTCCACTGCATTTCAGCCCTGCCACAAAAGGACCAGCTGCCATCATGTCAGTCATTCTCTCGTTAACACAGGTGAGAATCTTGCTGCTGTGATGGCACACTGTGGTATTCCACCCAATAAATATGGGAGTTTATCAAAATTGGGTTTGTTTTCGAATTCTTTGTGGATCTGTGGAATCTGAGGGAAATATGTGTCTCTAATATGGTCATACAGTTGGCAGGAGGTTAGGAAGTGCAGCTCAGTTTCCACCTCATTTTGTGGGCAGTGTGCACATAGCCTGTCTTCTCTTGAGAGCCAGGTCTGCCGACGGCGGCCTTTCTCAATAGCAAGGCTATGCTCACTGAGTCTGTACATAGTCAAAGCTTTCCTTAAGTTTGGGTCAGTCACAGTGGTCAGGTATTCTGCCACTGTGTACTCTCTGTTTAGAGCCAAATAGCATTCTAGTTTACTCTGTTTTTTTGTAAATTCTTTCCAATGTGTCAAGTAATTATCATTTAGTTTTCTCATGATTTGGTTGGGTTTAATTGTGTTGCTGTCCTGGGGCTCTGTGGGATCTGTTTGTGTTTGTGAACAGAGCCCCAGGACCAGCTTGCTTAGGGGACTCTTCTCCAGGTTCATATTCCTGTAGGTGATGGCTTTGTTATGGAAGGTTTGGGAATCACTTCCTTTTAGGTGGTTGTAGAATTTAACGGCTCTTTTCTGGATTTGATCATTAGCGGGTTTCGGCCTAATTCTGCTCTGCAAGCATTATTTGGTGTTTTACATTGTACACGGAGGATGTTTTCGCAGAATTCTGCATGCAGAGTCTCAATTTGGTGTATGTTCCATTTTGTGAATTCTTGGTTGGTGAGCGGACCACAGACCTCACAACCATAAAGGGGGGGCAATGGGTTCTATAACTGATTCAAGTATTTTTAGCCAGATTCTAATTGGTATGTTGAATGTTATGTTCCTTTTGATGGCATAGAAGGCCCTTCTTGCCTTGTCTCTCAGATCGTTCACAGCTTTGTGGAAGTTACCTGTGGCGCTGATGTTTAGGCCGAGGTATGTATCGTTTTTTGTGTGCTCTAGGGCAACGGTGTCTAGATGGAATTTGTATTTGTGGTCCTGGCAACTGGACCTTTTTTGGAACACCATTATTTTTGTCTTACTGAGATTTACTGTCAGGGCCCAGGTAAGACAGAATCTGTGCAGAAAATCTAGGTGCCTCTGTAGGCCCTTCTTGGTTGGGGACAGAAGCACCAGATCATCAGCAAACAGTAGACATTTGACTTCAGATTCTAGTAGGGTGAGGCCGGGTGCTGCAGACTGTTCTAGTGCCCTCGCCAATTCGTTGATGTTTATGTTGAAGGGGGTGGGGCTTAAGTTGCATCCCTGTCTCACCCCACGGCCCTGTGGGAAGAAATGTGTGTGTTTTTTGCCAATTCTAACCGCACACTTGTTGTTTGTGTACATGGATTTTATAATGTCGTATGTTTTTCCCCCAACACCACTTTACATCAATTTGTATAGCAGACCCCCATGCCAAATCGAGTCAAAAGCTTTTTTGAAATCAACAAAGCATGAGAAGACGTTGCCTTTGTTTGTTTGTCAATTAGGGTGTGCAGGGTGAATACGTGGTCTGTCGTACGGTAATTTGGTAAAAAGCCAATTTGACATTTGCTCAGCACATTGTTTTCACTGAGGAAATGTACGAGTCTGCTGTTAATGCAGAGGATTTCCCCAAGGTTGCTGTTGACGCATATCCCATGGTAGTTATTGGGGTCAAATCTGTCTCCACTTTTGTGGATTGGGGTGATCAGTCCTTGGTTCCAAATATTGGGGAAGATGCCAGAGCTAAGGATGATGTTAAAGAGTTTAAGTATAGCCAATTGGAATTTGTGGTTTGTATATTTTATCATTTCATTGAGGATACCATCAACACCACAGGCCTTTTTGGGTTGGAGGGTTTGTATTTTTGTCCTGTAGTTCATTCAATGTAATTGGAGAATCCAGTGGGTTCTGGTAGTCTTTAGTTCTTTGTTATAGGGCCAAAAAGATTGGAGAAGTGGTTTATCCACACATCTCCGTTTTGGATAGATAACTCTCCGTGCTGTTGTTTGTTTAGTGTTTTCCAATTTTCCCAGAAGTGTTTAGAGTCTATGGATTCTTCAATTACATTGAGCTGATTTCTGACATGCTGTTCCTTCTTTTTCCGTAGTGTATTTCTGTATTGTTTTAGTGATTCACCATAGTGAAGGCGTAGGCTCAGGTTCTGGGTCTCTATGTTTTTGGTTGGATAGTTTTCTCAATTTCTTTCTTAGGTTTTTGCATTCTTCATCAAACCATTTGTCATTGTTGTTACTTTTCTTTGGTTTTCTGTTTTACATTTTTTAATTTGATAGGGAAGCTGAGAGGTCAAATATACTGTTTAGGTTTTCTACTGCCAAGTTTACACCTTCACTATTACAGTGAAACGTTTTGTCCAGGAAAAAGAGATTGAATTTGTTGTTGCCTAATTGTTTTTTGGTAGGTTTCCACACTACTTTCCTCCCATCTATAGCATATCTTAATATTATTCAGTTCCTTTGGCTTTGATGCCTCATGATTGAGTATTGCTCTGTTCAAGTAGACTGTGATTTTGCTGTGGTCTGATAGGGGTGTCAGTGGACAGACTGTGAACGCTCTGAGAGACTCTGGGTTGAGTTCAGTGATAAAGTAGTCTACAGTACTACTGCCAAGAGATGAGCTATAGGTGTACCTACCATAGGAGTCTCCTCGAAGCCTACCATTGACTATGTACAGACCCAGTGTGCGACAGAGCTGCAGGAGTCGTGACCCGTTTTTGTTGGTTATGTTGTCGTAGTTGTGCCTAGGGGGGCATATGGGGGAGGGAATGCTGTCACCTCCAGGTATGTGTTTGTCCCCGTGTGCTGAGGGTGTCAGGTTCTTGCCCAGTTCTGGCATTTAGGTTGCCACAACTAGTACATGTCCCTGGGCCTGAAAATTATTGATTTCCCCCTCCAGGATGGAGAAGCTGTCTTCATTAAAGTATGGGAATTCTAGTGGGGGGATATAGGTAGCACACAGAAGGACAGTTTTCTCTATTGAGATCATTTTCTTTTGAATTTCTAGCCAAATGTAAAATGTTCCTGTTTTGATTAATTTAGTAATTAAATTAGGTCTGCTCTATACCAAATTAGCCCCCTGAGTCTTCACTGTTTCACACCTGGTAGTTTGGTGGATGGGACCAGCTTCTGTTTCTCTCTCTCTCCTCATCCTCTTGTCCTCCTCCTCTTCCTCCACCCTCTCCTCTTTCTCCTCAGGAAACACACAACAGCTCTTTCTATAGCCGAGCAAACAGCAATAAACAGTTGTGTTATTGTTCATTAGCCTGCGAGTCAAAGACGAGTCTTCAATATGGCCCTCTCTCCTCGCCGGACCATTTCATTTTCCATTAGAAGTTACACTCTTTAAAAAAAGGGTTCAAAAGGGTTCTTCAGCTGTCCCCATAGGAGAACCCTTTTTGATTCCAGGTAGAAGCTTTTTGGGTTCCAATTAGAACCCTCTGTGGAAATGGTTCTATCTTGAACCCAAAAGGGTTCTACCTGGAACCAAAATGGTTCTACCTGGAACCAAAAAGGGTTCTTCAAAGGGTTCTCCTATGGGGGGCAACCGAAGAACCCTTTTAGGTTGTAGATAGCACCTGTTTTTCTAACAGTGTAACTGACATGTTTGTTAGTATGAGCAGCCTGAATGACTGGGTGAGTCTTGGAGGAGAGAGAGGCTCTATGGTGAGGCTAGAGCTAGTGTTTGGCTACTCGTGAAGGGAGGAGGACGGTGTCAATCGAAGCGTACGCCAATGGGCCTCAAACCCGCCCCCCAGAAAGCAGTCAACAACCCAGTCTGTCAGGGCACTCCAGAACCCCTGCTACTACTAATCCATATTGTACAACACGGCTGGTGGTGGGGGCGTTGGTCAAATGCAGGCTGGATCATACAGAAACATGCACTATCATTCACCATCCAGCCTCCACATTTCTCCTTAGTCAGATCACAAGGGAACACTTATTAAAAACTGGGATAGTAGGTTATTAAACGGACACTACTACTGTATATTCTAATAGTCTGAGAGAGAGAGAGAGAGAGACAGAGAGAGAGAGAGAGAAGAGAGAGAGAGAGAGAGAGAGAGAGAGAAAGAGAGAGAGAGAGAGAGAGAGAGAGAAGAGAGAGAGAGAGAGAGAGATAGAGAGAGACAGAGAGACAGAGAGAAGAGAGAGAGATATAGAGAGAGAGAGAGAGAGGGAGAGAGACAGAGAGAGGGAACTAGTAGGCTGTGGAATGGAAGCATATATTTTAGTCATCCCCTGCAGCTACTGACTGCTCCTGTTAGCTTCAAATGCCTCTGAGGAGGAGAAGACCAAAGAATTTAACTAATGCCTTACAAACGCTGTTCTGTTCTCACTAGGGTACAGTCAACCTTTCGCTTGCTGGGTGAGGGGGGTTTTGGGTAATGGCTGTGATTATTTAGTCATTATACCTCTTAAAAATACACTTCCCACTAGGACTTCCTGCTGGATTGTCTTTGAGTACAACTACACTGGAATAATAATAATAATAATAATAATAATAATATGCCATTTAGCAGACGCTTTTATCGAAAGCGACTTACAGTCATGCGTGCATACATTTTTGTGTATGGGTGGTCCCGGGGATCGAACCCACTACCTTGGCGTTACAAGCGCCGTGCTCTACCAGATGAGCTACAGAGGACCACTGACTAGAGAGTAGCTAGCTAGAGTACTGTAGCAGTGATAACATCATCGGATCAATGCAATGTATTCAACTAACTGCCATCATGTTGGACTGACCGTTCTTTAATAGCGCCGTGAGAATCAAGAGAGGGTTTGGGAAAAGGGCAACTGCAATTTATTACTGAATCTAGATGAGAAATTATTACTGAATTGGTGTTGACAACGGCATTCATTGGTTAGACTGGAGCCTCGTCTAGTCAACTCATCTGACTGGACTACATCTCAGACTAATACAGCAGACGGAACAGGAGTCTAGTCTAGCCAACTGAAGACCATAGTACACATTCATTTAAAAGAGATAGACCTCGTTCAATGACATTCCATATTTATAGACATGCGTTTTCCTCGCTTGTCTATGGACAAGGAGTGACTGTAATCCACACGTAAATGGACCTCTTTCATATTCTCTCTTCCATGTTCCTTAAAACCCTGTATGCAGGCAGGAGAAGACTGAAATAATTGGTCATAATTGTTCATTGTGGACTAGGTTACAGCTTGGCCCAGGGCTGCCCATCTCCAGAGATCCGCCTGAACAGCTAAGAGCATAGACAAAGTGCTCCAGTGACACACAGCTATAACATTATAGATGTTACCAGGCTAGTGTATTAGTACCATTAGTAATATGAGGTGTCAGAACTCAGAAGTAAAGTCACTGAGTACGGTTACATGAACACAATAATGCGATTACTGTGTATAGTCAGATTAGTATAATTAAAACGTTTACATGCTTTGCAAGAAGAACGATTTCCCTAATAATCCTGTTTCCATGGACACATCTGAAATCAGGCTTCCTGATGGCGCTCTGATACATGCAGAAAATCGCCACTCAAAAACAAATGTTCTACCACAGCGACCATGTTATTTTGGGGAAGCATATTAGATTGTGAGATCGGACATATATAACGTTCGTACGTGAAAACTACTTCTAAAATGCATACATTCAGTTATTGCGAACTCACTTCAAATCGCACTAAAGAGGGAGGCTCGCTGGAACGTCGATTAAGCTAATTTACATGTCCTAATAATTAGAAAGATTGTCCAAAAACAAGGTGTTTTAATCGGTGTATACTTACGTCGATGTTGATCTCACGCCGATTAAGATAAACAGAGTAAGGTGTTTACATGACTAATGCATCATCAACCTACTGCCATAGTCTGTTTGATATCTAATTATTAGTGCGCATGTAAACATACTCAATCTATTAAGGCCCCGTGTAGCTCAGCTGGTAGAGCATGGCGTTTGCAACGCCAGGGTTGTGGGTTCGATTCCCACGGCAGTATGAAAAATGTATGCACTCTGTAAGTCGCTCTGGATAAGAGCGTCTGCTAAATGACTAAAATGTAATATTAAGGAAAATGGAGTATGGAATATGTCCATATTATAACCCCTGTGTTGATACTGACCATATTATAACCCCTGTGTTGATACTGACCATATCATAAGGAACATGAATTACTACTACGAGGCATGCTCCTACCATACATGGTCCTACGAGGCATGCTCCTACCATACATGGTCCTACGAGGCATGCTCCTACCATACATGGTCCTACGAGGCATGCTCCTACCATACATGGTCCTACGAGGCATGCTCCTACCATACATGGTCCTACCTTCACTCTGGGGAAGTACACTACATGACCAAAAGTATGTGGACACCTTCTCATGTTTGGCGATTAGGCCTGGCTTGCAGTCCGCGTTCCAATTCATCCCAAAGGTGTTCTATGGGGATGAGGTCAGGGCTCTGTGCAGGCCAGTCAAGTTCTTCCACACAGACCTCGACAAACCATTTCTGTATGGACCTCGCTTTGTGCACGGGAGCATTGTCATGCTGAAACAGGAAAGGGCCTTCCCCAAACTGTTGCCACAAAGTTGGAAGCACAGAATCGTCTAGAATGTCATTGTATGCTGTAGCGTTAAGATTTCCCTTCACTGGAACTAAGGGGCCTAGCCCGAACCATGAAAAACAGCCCCAGACCATTATCCCTCCTCCCTTTCCTGGCATCCGCCAAACCCAGATTCGTTAGTTGGACTGCCAGATTGTGAAGCGTGATTCATCACTCCAGAGAACGCATTTCCACTGCTCAAGAGTCCAATGGCGGCGAGCTTTACACCACTCCAGCCGACGCTTGGCGTTGCGCATGGTGATCTTAGGCTTGTGTGTGGCTGTTCGGACTTGGAAACCCATTTCACGAACAGTTCATGTGCTGATGTTGCTTCCAGAGGCAGTTTGGAACTCGGTAGTGAGTGTTGCAAATGAGGACAGATAATTTTTACGCACTACGCGCATCAGCACTCGGCAGTCCCGTTCTGTGGGCTTGTGTGGCCTACCACTTCACGGCTGAGCCGTTGTTTCTCCTAGACGTTTCCACTCCACAATAACAGCACTTTCAGTTGACCGGGGCAGCTCTAGCAGGGCAGAAATTTGACCAACTGACTTGTTGAAAAGGTGGCATCCTATGACGGTGCCACGTTGAAAGTCACTGAGCTCTTCAGTAAGGCCATTCTACTGCCAATGTTTGTCTATGGAGATCGCACGGCTGTGTGCTCGATTTTATACACCTGTCAGCAACAGGTGTGGCTGAAATAGCCCAATCCACTAATTTGAAGAGGTGTCCACATACTTTGTGTGTAGATAGAGTAGATAAAGGGCTTCATTGCCAAAATCCCAAAACGATCCTTTTAAAAGTAGGCTTGACACCAGCATGTAGCCTTCTGCTATCTTCGGTTTAGCGCTTTAGCACGCCAGAGTAAGTAGGAAAATTAGATTTTCAAATTCTTCCCATTAGGTAAATGTTAGTGTAAAAGGGTAACAGTGTGAGAGGAGAGAAGAGCGCTTCCTGCTTCACGATTTAGCACCCTATTCCCTATATAGTGTGCTACTTGTAACAAGAGCCCCTATGGGCCCTGGTCAAAAGTAGTGCACTATAAAGGGGATAGGGTGTTATTTGGGACACTTCTTCGCGGTTTAGCTTCTGGAGAGGATTTTAATACGTGTCTACGTCCCAAATGGTACCCTGTTCCCTTCATAGTGCACTACTTTACGGTACAGGGAGCCATTTGGGACGCAACCCCATGTCTAAATCAGCATTTCTGCCGCTTTTAATATAAATAGCCTGTCTAATTAGATGGCTTGAGGCAGCAGTGTTGTATGTCAACTTCCTGTTATCAACAATATCACTATTTTACACAATATCGGCTTATTTATACGCATTCATATTATTGTATTTTCTCTAAAACCTGTCTGAGGTTTGGGCCCTCAAAAGGTAGGTCACACAGGGTCTGCCATTCTGTTGTGGTCAGTGGTAGTGCACTACCGTGGGGAATAGGGTGCCATTTCAGGTCACTCTGCCCTAGTGAAAGGAAGCGACACGTGACAGGGGCTGTGATTGACAGCTGCCACGGCCTGTCCTAGCGTGTGTCTCTCATCTGACCTAGTGTGTGTGACCCCCCCTGAAGAATATGAATAATGGTCACTGGCCCAGCAGGCTAGTCACTGAATCACTAGACATTAGAATTCAAGGCTCCGCCAGTGACTAAGTTAATCATCAAGCATAATAACTAGCATGAGTTTGACTCAACACCAATCCTCATACTACCAACCAGGATCAGAGAAATAGACTGACTTGAGTCTTGCAGGTTTCTGAAGATTGGACAGAGGAAAAGGACCAGAAGTCACAAACTTGAAGAAC
>LR778256.1:29379089-29400824 GCA_902810595.1 Coregonus sp. 'balchen'
TTTCTTTAGGAGAGAAGTGGTGAAGTGGCCCCATCGCTATATGACTCAGAGGCAAATGCTGTGCTGAGTGACCATACTGGGTAGGAAGGACTTCATTGGTACTGTCCCAAAATGACCCCTAGGCACTAACTCTTACTCCCTAGCCACTAGCCCTTACACCCTATCCCGTAGCCCTTTCCTGTAGTCCACCATCAGCTCCTTTGTCCTGCTGACGTTGAGGAAAAGGGTTGTTGTCCTGGCACCACACTGCCAGGTCTCTGACCTCCTCCCTATAGGCTGTCTCATCGTTGTCGGTGATCAGGCCTACCACTGTCGTAGGCAAACTTAATGATGGTGTTGGAGTCGTGCGCGGCCACGCAGTCGTGGGAGAACAAGAAGTACAGGAGGGGACTGAGCACGCACCCCTGAAGGGCCCCAGTGTTGAGGATCAGTGTGGCAGATGTGTTGTTGCCTACCCTTACCACCTGGGGGCGGCCCGTCAGGAAGTCCAGGATCCAGTTGCAGAGGGAGGTGTTTAGTCCCAGGGTCCTTAGCTTAGTGATGAGCTTGGAGGGCACTATGGTGTTGAACGCTGAGCTGTAGTCAATGAATAGCATTCTCACGTAGGTGTTCCCTTTGTCCAGGTGGGAAACGGCAGTGTGGAGTGCAATGGAGATTGCGTCATCTGTGGATCTGTTGGGGCTGAATGCAAATTGGAGTGGGGTCTAGGGTGTCTGGGATGATGGTGATGATGTGAGCCATGACCAACCTTTCAAAGCATTTCATGGCTACACATGTGAGTGCTACGGGGCGATAATCATTTAGGCAGGTTTCCTTGGCATTCTTTGGCACAGGGATTATGGTGGTCTGCTTGAAACATTTGGGTATTACAGACCGGGTCAAGGAGAGGTTGAAAATGTAATAGAATGGAATAGCATCACTGCAGGCTGGCAGGCGGGCAGCTTGGTGCTGTCACTGTGCCTCTGCCTGGAGGTAGAGGGAGAATAGAGAACAGATGTCCATCTGGAGCTGGGGGATCGATGCCAGGGACATGATAGACCCAGACGTCGCCTCCGGAGAGGAGAAGAGGAGGGCAGGTGGCTGAGCATGGAGGGATGGCGATAAGAAGGAAGTGTAGAGGCTGAGAGGGTTGGAGCGTAACAGAGGAAGGAAACATTCTGCCGGGGACTGTTAGGTTGGCTAACTTTACTCACTGGACTCATACATTCTGCTGGGGACTGTTAGGTTGGCTAACCTTACTCACTGGACTCATACATTCTGCTGGGGACTGTTAGGTTGGCTAACCTTACTCACTGGACTCATACATTCTGCTGGGGACTGTTAGGTTGGCTAACTTTACTCACTGGACTCATACATTCTGCTGGGGACTGTTAGGTTGGCTAACCTTACTCACTGGACTCATACAGCTAACACTGACACTACAGTGTCTTACATTTGACAACTATCTGCATTTCATTGTGTTAAATTCTCACCTACCAAGTTGAGTGGACAACATGCTCAAAGGGGACAAAGAACAACAGCTGGTGCATTTGTTCTACTTTTGAGTTTGAGTCCATCTAAATAATAATAATAATATGCCATTTAGCAGACGCTTTTATCCAAAGCGACTTACAGTCGTGCGTGCATACATTTTTGTGTATGGGTGGTCCCGGGGATCGAACCCACTACCTTGGCGTTACAAGCGCCGTGCTCTACCAGCTGAGCTACAGAGGACCACATCTCTGAACATATCAGAATACAATACCTTTGAAAATTGTTATCCACAGATGATATATCAGGTAAACTGTTATCCACAGATTATATATCTGGTCCAAAGTCATGACTCTAAGTAGTGACAATAACACTTAACTACAGTCCTATTAACTCACCTGGCCATAGTGACAGGCCAGCAGCTCTGACCCATCTCTCTGTTAGTAACGACCTGGGATCACCTTCACTCAGCCCTCTGTCACTGTCTAACAAGCAAGGCCATTTAGTGTCACTCTCTAACACACACACGCACGCACGCACGCACGCACGCACGCGCGCGCTCGGTGTCACTGTCTGATACACATGAGGCTAACGCGTTTAGCATCCCCAGGCCTTTGGAACATCTACCTTTAAAACAATCCAATACATCTATGTAATATAGGCCTACACCATTACAATTAATCCGTTATTTATTTTAGGCAGGTCTAAAGAAACGTTATGATATGAAGAACATTTATTTCAGAAGAACAGAATGTGAGTTGGCCTACTGTATGTTATCTGGCTATGCTCCATGCCATAGGCTGTTGGCTTGTTCATTAAGCAGACAAGATATGCTTATAAGTCCCATGCCATCATTTTATATGATATGATTTTATAGTAAGAAGAATATAATTGGACTTAGCTGAATAAAACAGAAAGGATATCTTTCCAATTCCTGAGTGAGTGCACATATGAAGTGGCTATGCGTAAAAGTGATCATTTGAAACAGGTCCTATATGCCAGATCTAGAGTTATTTGGCAACTTTAGTTGTGAATGATGCAAACCTGCATGATGCTACTATTGGCTATTGATGAGTTGAGGAAGTCGACTATTGGCTGTTGATGAGTTGAGGAAGTCGACTATTGGCTATTGATGAGTTGAGGAAGTCGACTATTGGCTATTGATGAGTTGAGGAAGTCGCAAAAAAAAAAGCTTGCGCTCTGTTTCTTGCCTCAGGCTGCACACGCTGCTCTCTCATCAAGTGATCATATTGTCACCCGTCAGACTATTCTCAATTGCATCTGGTCTTTACTAATATGCTAAATTAGTTCTAGATTTAGAATGGCCCATTATCAAATGGGTAGGAAGAGGGGCAGGGGATCATCCGTATGCACTAGAATAGCAAATGGAGGCCGCTTTACTGACGGTTTTTCAATCATTCCAGGTAGGTAACTCCGGTTTTATAACACAACGTGTTTAATATTAGCTGTTGAGAAATAAATATAGTAGCAGCTGGAATCCTCCTCTTTTTAGTGGCAACCATCAAAACTCTGCTTTCCCACGGGACTGCATATAGAAATGTCTGGGCTTATAATTATTATTATCTTGTGAAAGTATTCACCCCACTTGGCATTTTTCCTATTTTGTTGCCTTACAACCTGGAATTAAAATGGATTTTTTTTTGGGGGGGGGGGTTTATCATTTGATTTACACAACATGCCTACCACTTTGAAGATGCAAAATATTTTTTATTGTGAAAAAAACTAGAAATAAGACAAAAAAAACAGAAAACTTGAGGGTGCATAACTATTCACCCCCCCCCCCCCCCCCCCCCCCCCCAGAGTCAATACTTTGTAGAGCCACCTTTTGCAGCAATTACAGCTGCAGGTCTCTTGGGGTATGTCTCTATAAGCTTGGCACATCTAGCCACTGGGATTTTTGCCCATTCTTCAAGGCAAAACTGCTCCAGCTCCTTCAAGTTGGATGGGTTCCACTGATGTACAGAAACCTTTAGTCATACCACAGATTCTCAATTGGATTGAGGTCTGGCCTTTGACTAGGCCATTCCAAGACATTTAAATGTTTCCCCTTAAACCACTCGAGTGTTGCTTTAGCAGTACGCTTAGGGTCATTGTCCTGCTGGAAGGTGAACCTCCGTCCTAGTCTCAAATCTCTGGAAGACTGAAACAGGTTTCCCTCAAGAATTTCCCTGTATTTAGCGCCATCCTTCATTCCTGCAATTCCGACCAGTTTCCCAGTCCCTGCGTATGCTTCACTGTGGGGATGGTGTTCTCGGGGTGATGAGAGGTGTTGGGTTTGCGCCAGACATAGCATTTTCCTTGATGGCCAAAAAGCTCAATTTTAGTCTCATCTGACCAGAGTACCTTCTTCCATATGTTTGGGGAGTCTCCCACATGCCTTTTGGCGAACACCAAACGTGTTTGCTTTTTTTTTTTTCTTTAAGCAATGGCTTTTTTCTGCCCACTCTTCCGTAAAGCCCAGCTCTGTGGAGTGTACGGCTTAAAGTGGTCCTATGGACAGATTCTCCAATCTCCGCTGTGGAGCTTTGCAGCTCCTTCAGAGTTATCTTTGCTCTCTTTGTTGCCTCTCTGATTAATCCCCTCCTTGCCTGGTCCGTGAGTTGTGGTGGGCGACCCTCTCTTGGCAGGTTTGTTGTGGTGCCATATTCTTTCAATTTTTTCATAATGGATTTAATGGTGCTCCGTGGGATATCCAACGTTTTGGATCTTTTTTTATAACCCAACTCTGATCTGTACTTCTCCACAACTTTGACCCTGACCTGTTTGGAGAGCTCCTTGGTCTTCATGGTGCCGCTTGCTTGGTGGCGCCCCTTGCTTAGTGGTGTTGCAGACTCTGGGGCCTTTCAGAACAGGTGTATATATACTGAGATCATATGACAGATCATGTGACACTTAGATTGCACACAGGTGGACTTTGTTTAACTAATTATGGTGACTTCTGAAGGTAATTGGTTGCACCAGATCTTATCAAATCAAATCAAATTGCATTTGCCACATGAGCCGAATATAACAGGTGTAAACATTACAGTGAAATGCTTACTTACAAGCCCTTAACCTACATAAAAAATAGCAAATAATTAAAGAGCAGCAGTAAAATAAGATAACCGTAGGGAGGCTATATACAGGGGGTACCGGTACTGAGTCAATGTGCGGGGGCACCGGTTAGGGGAGTCAATGTGGGGGGGGCACCGGTTAGGGGAGTCAATGTGCGGGGGCACCGGTTAGGGGAGTCAATGTGGGGGGGCACCGGTTAGGGGAGTCAATGTGCGGGGGCACCGGTTAGGGGAGTCAATGTGCGGGGGCACCGGTTAGGGGAGTCAATGTGGGGTGGGCCCAACCGGTTAGGGGGGTTCCAATGTGGGGGGGCCACCGGTTAGGGGAGTCAATGTGCGGGGGCACCGGTTAGGGGAGTCAATGTGCGGGGGCACCGGTTAGGGGAGTCAATGTGCGGGGGCACCGGTTAGGGGAGTCAATGTGCGGGGGGCACCGGTTAGGGGAGTCAATGTGCGGGGGCACCGGTTAGGGGAGTCAATGTGCGGGGGCACCGGTTAGGGGAGTCAATGCATGGGGGGTGAATACACACCACTTTTACATTATTTATATTTTTAGAATTTTTTGCAACAAATTATTTTTTTCATTCCTCTTCACCAATTTTAATGACAGGTTGTAATGCAACAAAATAGGAAAAACGCCACGGTGGCGAGATATTCTGTAGCTAAAGGTAGTGTAAAACTGCACAATGATTTAAATTCAGGTTTCGTCTCGGGCTTGGACTCTTATATAATGCATTCGGGAAAGTATTCAGACCCCCTTGACTTTTTCCACATTTTGTTAGGTATTTCTGTGTTTGATTTTTTGTAAATTGGCAAAAAATTTTCGAAAACCTGTTTTCGCTTTGTCATTATGGGGTATTGTGTGTAGATTGATGAGGGAAAAAAAGTTATTTAATCCATTTTAGAATAAGGCTGTAACGTAACAAAATGTGGAAAAAGTCAAAGGGTCTGAATACTTTCCGAGGGCACTGTAAAGGTCTATGCGTATGAATAAGCTCTAATATGCATATGGGTGTTATGAATTAATCATCACCTTAGAAAGCGCTGTCCATTTCCTTGTGTTTAGGCTTTGAAACAACATCCCCAACGACCATGTGTTCCACTCAGTTTCAACCTGTTGTTGAACTTCTTTCTTCAAATTGATCAATCACAGTGAGATGAGTTTTAAAAGCACGATACTGTTTTGATGATAAAGTGTTTGATGTCCTTTTCGATTGTATTTGCATGGATGTCAGAGTGGTTAATGGGACAATAGAGCCCTGAGTACCAGGCCATTAGCCGGGTCGTTAGCGATATGGCTACTAACAACGCATGTCCAGAGTGCATAAGAGGTGATTACTTTGATTCAACAATCACGTGGAATTTCACTGCTGGTGTGGCGGTCACATTTACATTTACATTTTAGTCATTTAGCAGACGCTCTTATCCAGAGCGACTTACAGTTAGTGAGTGCATACATTATTTTATTTTTCATACTGGCCCCCCGTGGGAATCGAACCCACAACCCTGGCGATGCAAACGCCATGTTCTACCAACTGTTCTACCAACTGAGCTACATCCCTGAGGTCACCACTGAGGTCACCACAACAGCCACAGTGGGAAACGCTGCTTAAAATACCCCTTAGTAAGACCTACTGCTGACAAGTCATTCACTTCAACACCACACACACACACACACACACACACACACACACACACACACACACACACACACACACACACATATAGAGATTAATATAGAGATGAGTTGATCCGCTACAGTGGAGAGAGAGAACTGTTAATATAGAGATGAGTTGATCCACTACAGTGTTACTATAGAGATGAGTTGATCCGCTACAGTGTTACTATAGAGATGAGTTGATCCACTACAGTGTTACTATAGAGATGAGTTGATCCGCTACAGTGTTACAGTGAGGGAAAAAAGTATTTGATCCCCTGCTGATTTTGTATGTTTGCCCACTGACAAAGACATGATCAGTCTATAATTTTAATGGTAGGTTTATTTGAACAGTGAGAGACAGAATAACAACAAAAAAATCCAGAAAAACGCATGTCAAAAATGTTATAAATTGATTTGCATTTTAATGAGGGAAATAAGTATTTGACCCCTCTGCAAAACATGACTTAGTACTTGGTGGCAAAACCCTTGTTGGCAATCACAGAGGTCAGACGTTTCTTGTAGTTGGCCATCAGGTTTGCACACATCTCAGGAGGGATTTTGTCCCATTCCTCTTTGCAGATCTTCTCCAAGTCATTAAGGTTTCGAGGCTGACGTTTGGCAACTCGAACCTTCAGCTCACTCCACATATTTTCTATGGGATTAAGGTCTAGAGACTGGCTACTCCAGGACCTTAATGTGCTTCTTCTTGAGCCACTCCTTTGTTGTCTTGGCCGTGTGTTTTGGGTCATTGTCATGCTGGAATACCCATCCACGACCCATTTTCAATGCACTGGCTGAGGGAAGGAGGTTCTCACCCAAGATTTGACGGTACATGGCCCCGTCCATCGTCCCTTTGATGCGGTGAAGTTGTCCTGTCCCCTTAGCAGAAAAACACCCCCAAAGCATAATGTTTCCACCTCCATGTTTGACGGTGGGGATGGTGTTCTTGAGGTCATAGGCAGCATTCCTCCTCCTCCAAACACGGCGAGTTGAGTTGATGCCAAAGAGCTCGATTTTGGTCTCATCTGACCACAACACTTTCACCCAGTTCTCCACTGAATCATTCAGATGTTCATTGGCAAACTTCAGACGGGCCTGTATATGTGCTTTCTAGAGCAGGGGGACCTTGCGGGCGCTGCAGGATTTCAGTCCTTCATGGCGTAGTGTGTTACCAATTGTTTTCTTGGTGACTATGGTCCCAGCTGCCTTGAGATCATTGAAAGATCCTCCCGTGTAGTTCTGGGCTGATTCCTCACCGTTCTCATGATCATTGCAACTCCACGAGGTGAGATCTTGCATGGAGCCCCAGGCCGAGGGAGATTGACAGTTATTTTGTGTTTCTTCCATTTGCGAATAATCACACCAACTGTTGTCACCTTCTCACCAAGCTGCTTGGCGATGGTCTTGTAGCCCATTCCAGCCTTGTGTAGGTCTACAATCTTGTCCCTGACATCCTTGGAGAGCTCTTTGGTCTTGGCCATGGTGGAGAGTTTGGAATCTGATTGATTGATTGCTTCTGTGGACAGGTGTCTTTTATACAGGTAACAAGCTGAGATTAGAAGCACTCCCTTAAAGAGTGTGCTCCTAATCTCAGCTCATTACCTGTATAAAACACACCTGGGAGCCAGAAATCTTTCTGATTGAGAGGGGGTCAAATACTTATTTATCAATTTATAACATTTTTGACATGCATTTTTCTAGATTTTTTGTTGTTATTCTGTCTCTCACTGTTCAAATAAACCTACCATTAAAATGATAGACTGATCATGTCTTTGTCAGTGGGCAAACGTACAAAATCAGCAGGGGATCAAATACTTTTTTCCCTCACTGTACTATAGAGATGAGTTGATCCACTACAGTGTTACTATAGAGATGAGTTGATCCACTACAGTGTTACTATAGAGATGAGTTGATCCGCTACAGTGTTACTATAGAGATGAGTTGATCCGCTACAGTGTTACTATAGAGATGAGTTGATCCACTACAGTGTTACTATAGAGATGAGTTGATCCACTACAGTGTTACTATAGAGATGAGTTGATCCACTACAGTGTTACTATAGAGATGAGTTGATCCACTACAGTGTTACTATAGAGATTAGTTGATCCACTACAGTGGAGAGAGAACTGTTACTATAGAGATGAGTTGATCCACTACAGTGTTACTATAGAGATGAGTTGATCCACTACAGTGTTACTATAGAGATGAGGTGATCCACTAAAGTGTTACTATAGAGATGAGTTGATCCGCTACAGTGTTACTATAGAGATGAGTTGATCCGCTACAGTGTTACTATAGAGATGAGTTGATCCGCTACAGTGTTACTATAGAGATGAGTTGATTCGCTACAGTGTTACTATAGAGATGAGTTGATCCGCTACAGTGTTACTATAGAGATGAGTTGATCCGCTACAGTGTTACTATAGAGATGAGTTGATCCGCTACAGTGTTACTATAGAGATGAGTTGATCCGCTACAGTGTTACTATAGAGATGAGTTGATCCGCTACAGTGTTACTATAGAGATGAGTTGATCCGCTACAGTGTTACTATAGAGATGAGTTGATCCGCTACAGTGTTACTATAGAGATGAGTTGATCCGCTACAGTGTTACTATAGAGATGAGGTTGATCCGCTACAGTGTTACTATAGAGATGAGTTGATCCGCTACAGTGTTACTATAGAGATGAGTTGATCCGCTACAGTGTTACTATAGAGATGAGTTGATCCGCTACAGTGTTACTATAGAGATGAGTTGATCCGCTACAGTGTTACTATAGAGATGAGTTGATCCGCTACAGTGTTACTATAGAGATGAGTTGATCCGCTACAGTGTTACTATAGAGATGAGTTGATCCGCTACAGTGTTACTATAGAGATGAGTTGATCCGCTACAGTGTACTATAGAGATGAGTTGATCCGCTACAGTGTTACTATAGAGATGAGTTGATCCGCTACAGTGTTACTATAGAGATGAGTTGATCCGCTACAGTGTTACTATAGAGATGAGTTGATCCGCTACAGTGTGACTATAGAGATGAGTTGATCCGCTACAGTGTTACTATAGAGATGAGTTGATCCGCTACAGTGTTACTATAGAGATGAGTTGATCCGCTACAGTGTTACTATAGAGATGAGTTGATCCGCTACAGTGTTACTATAGAGATGAGTTGATCCGCTACAGTGTTACTATAGAGATGAGTTGATCCGCTACAGTGTTACGATAGAGATGAGTTGATCCGCTACAGTGTTACTATAGAGATGAGTTGATCCGCTACAGTGTTACTATAGAGATGAGTTGATCCGCTACAGTGGTTAAGAGCAGCAGAACCTCATCTTCTTCTCCTGACTACTTTACATAATGCTCTTACAGCAGAGCCTCACTTCTTACAGAATATATACTCAATATAGACCTCTGGAGTAAATACTATACACTCAATATAGACCTCTGGAGTAAATACTATATACTCAATATAGACCTCTGGAGTAAATACTATACACTCAATATAGACCTCTGGAGTAAATACTATATACTCAATATAGACCTCTGGAGTAAATACTATATACTCAATATAGACCTCTGGAGTAAATACTATATACTCAATATAGACCTCTGGAGTAAATACTATATACTCAATATAGACCTCTGGAGTAAATACTATATACTCAATATAGACCTCTGGAGTAAATACTATACACTCAATATAGACCTCTGGAGTAAATACTATATACTCAATATAGACCTCTGGAGTAAATACTATATACTCAATACAGACCTCTGGAGTAAATACTATATACTCAATATAGACCTCTGGAGTAAATACTATATACTCAATATAGACCTCTGGAGTAAATACTATACACTCAATATAGACCTCTGGAGTAAATACTATATACTCAATATAGACCTCTGGAGTAAATACTATATACTCAATATAGACCTCTGGAGTAAATACTATACACTCAATATAGACCTCTGGAGTAAATACTATACACTCAATATAGACCTCTGGAGTAAATACTATATACTCAATATAGACCTCTGGAGTAAATACTATATACTCAATATAGACCTCTGGAGTAAATACTATACACTCAATATAGACCTCTGGAGTAAATACTATATACTCAATATAGACCTCTGGAGTAAATACTATACACTCAATATAGACCTCTGGAGTAAATACTATATACTCAATATAGACCTCTGGAGTAAATACTATACACTCAATATAGACCTCTGGAGTAAATACTATATACTCAATATAGACCTCTGGAGTAAATACTATACACTCAATATAGACCTCTGGAGTAATTACTATACACTCAATATAGACCTCTGCATTATTTAATATAGACCTCTGGAGTATTTAATATAGACCTCTAGAGTATTTAATATAGACCTCTAGAGTATTTAAAATAGACCTCTAGAGTATTTAAAATAGACCTCTAGAGTATTTAAAATATCCCTCAAATATTTAATATAGAAGTCTGGAGTATTTAAAATATCCCCTCAAGTATTTAATATAGACCTCTAGAGTATTTAAAATATCCCTCAAGTATTTAATATAGACCTCTGGAGTATTTAATATTCACACACACCATTCAGATTCTCCTTCTACTGATTCAGCACTCAATGTAACGTCATAATGAAATGGTTAGTTGGAGGCAATTTCATGCGGCCATTTATTTTTTTAAACACAGGGCTGAAAAATCCCTTTAAATTTCAGAGCATTTCTTCTCAGCATTAACAAGAGCCCACTAGCTGAAGTGTCACGCCCTGACTCAAGGGACTCGTATTTGTTGAGTCAGGGTGTGTATTTTCTGTGTCGTGTTTTGCTATGTTGATTTTCTATGTTTAGATCTTGTATGTCTAGATCTATGTTGGCCTGTGTGGTTCCCAATCAGAGGCAGCTGTAGCTCGTTGTCTCTGATTGGGGACCATACTTAGGCAGCCTTTTGGCACTAGTGGGTTGTGGGATCTTGTTCTGTGTTGTGTTGTGTTGTGTTGTGTTGTGTTGTGTTGTGTTGTGTTGTGTTGTGTTGTGTTGTGTTGTGTTGTGTTGTGTTGTGTTGTGTTGTGTTGTGTTGCGTTGCGTTGCGTTGCGTTGCGTTGCGTTGCGTTGCGTTGCGTTGCGTTGCGTTGCGTTGCGTTGCGTTGGACTTCACGTGTCGTTTGTTTATTGTTTTGTCGTTGTGTTTATTCGTTAATAAACATGTATGCATATCACGCTGCGCCTTGGTCCGTCCCGTTCGTCAACGATCGTGACATGAAGACTCTAAAATGACCAAAGGGTGTGTTATCAAAGGTTAAAGGTTATCTTAACTGTAAGTCGCTCTGGATAAGAGCGTCTGCTAAATGATTAAAATGTAAATGTAAAATCTTCCTGAGGTGAGAGCAGAGTAGCAAACTCTAACATTTCTGAAGTTGATCCATTGGTCCACGGCATAATGGGGTGGGGAAGTGGAGATCCATTGGTCCACGGCATAATGGGGTGGGGGAGTGGAGATCCATTGGTCCACGGCATAACAGGGTGGGGGAGTGGAGATCCATTGGTCCACGGCATAATGGGGTGGGGAGTGGAGATCCATTGGTCCACGGCATAATAGGGTGGGGAAGTGAAGATCCATTGGTCCACAGCATAATGGGGTGGGGAAGTGGAGATCCATTGGTCCACGGCATAATAGGGTGGGGAAGTGAAGTGAGGGAGAGCAAAGAGCGATGAGATGAGACACTTTGCTGCCTGACACTTTGAGCCCCAGAAAGTCTATTTTTTTAAATAATGGTACCCGTCATTTTGTGTCTCAGCTACGGTCTCACGGAGACGCCATGGCTGAATAAATTGGGGCCAAGACGCTTGGCGGTGCCCAAGACTGATGACATAACGTGTGGCACATACTGTGTTGTACCACACTGCCTCTCAGGCTGTTTTATAACATACTGTCCGCGTTCCCAAATGGCACCCTATTCCCTATGTAGTGCACTACTTTGGACCAGGGCTCATATGGCTCTGGTCAAGAGCAGTGCACTACAGTATTTAGGGAATAGGGTACCATTTGGGCTGCACCCTGCTAGGTTGCTAGGCTGCCAGCTACTAGTGAGATGCCTTCTGCATGGCTTTAGCCCCCGCTGAGACACATTAGAATAACACCCATCCTGCCCCCAACAACACACGCAAGCAAAGCAATTATACCAGGACATCAACCCCGTCAACGTTGTGACAAAAACTCAGTGACCGTTCTAACAGCTGATGCTAATGCACTATTGTAGTGGACAGCCTGGGGCCAGATGACACCATACAAGATGGACCTGGACATATCATAGCTGACAGACGTTCTCTGCTACAGCCTGGGGCCAGACGACACCATACAAGATGGAACTGGACATATCATAGCTGACAGACGTTCTCTGCTACAGCCTGGGGCCAGACGACACCATACAAGATGGAACTGGACATATCATAGCTGACAGACGTTCTCTGCTACAGCCTGGGGTCAGATGACACCATACAAGATGGAACTGGACATATCATAGCTGACAGACATTCTCTGCTACAGCCTGGGACCAGATGACAGACGTTCTCTGCTACAGCCTGGGGTCAGACGACACCATACAAGATGGAACTGGACATATCATAGCTGACAGAGGTTCTCTGCTACAGCCTGGGGCCAGATGACACCATACAAGATGGAACTGGACATATCATAGCTGACAGACGTTCTCTGCTACAGCCTGGGGCCAGACAACACCATACAAGATGGAACTGGACATATCATAGCTGACAGACGTTCTCTGCTACAGCCTGGGGCCAGATGACACCATACAAGATGGACCTGGACATATCATAGCTGACAGAGGTTCTCTGCTACAGCCTGGGGCCAGACGACACCATACAAGATGGAACTGGACATATCATAGCTGACAGACGTTCTCTGCTACAGCCTGGGGTCAGATGACACCATACAAGATGGAACTGGACATATCATAGCTGACAGACATTCTCTGCTACAGCCTGGGACCAGATGACAGACGTTCTCTGCTACAGCCTGGGGTCAGACGACACCATACAAGATGGAACTGGACATATCATAGCTGACAGAGGTTCTCTGCTACAGCCTGGGGCCAGATGACACCATACAAGATGGAACTGGACATATCATAGCTGACAGACGTTCTCTGCTACAGCCTGGGGCCAGACAACACCATACAAGATGGAACTGGACATATCATAGCTGACAGATGTTCTCTGCTACAGCCTGGGGCCAGATGACACCATACAAGATGGACCTGGACATATCATAGCTGAAAGACGTTCTCTGCTACAGCCTGGGGTCAGATGACACCATACAAGATGGACCTGGACATATCATAGCTGACAGAGGTTCTCTGCTACAGCCTGGGGCCAGACGACACCATACAAGATGGAACTGGACATATCATAGCTGACAGAGGTTCTCTGCTACAGCCTGGGGCCAGATGACACCATACAAGATGGAACTGGACATATCATAGCTGACAGAGGTTCTCTGCTACAGCCTGGGGCCAGACGACACCATACAAGATGGAACTGGACATATCATAGCTGACAGACGTTCTCTGCTACAGCCTGGGACCAGATGCCAGACGTTCTCTGCTTCAGCCTGGGGTCAGACAACACCATACAAGATGGAACTGGACATATCATAGCTGACAGACGTTCTCTGCTACAGCCTGGGGCCAGACGACACCATACAAGATGGAACTGGACATATCATAGCTGACAGACGTTCTCTGCTACAGCCTGGGGCCAGATGACACCATACAAGATGGAACTGGACATATCATAGCTGACAGAGGTTCTCTGCTACAGCCTGGGGCCAGATGACACCATACAAGATGGAACTGGACATATCATAGCTGACAGACGTTCTCTGCTACAGCCTGGGGCCAGATGACACCATACAAGATGGAACTGGACATATCATAGCTGACAGACGTTCTCTGCTACAGCCTGGGGCCAGACGACACCATACAAGATGGACCTGGACATATCATAGCTGACAGACGTTCTCTGCTACAGCCTGGGGCCAGACGACACCATACAAGATGGAACTGGACATATCATAGCTGACAGACGTTCTCTGCTACAGCCTGGGGCCAGACGACACCATACAAGATGGACCTGGACATATCATAGCTGACAGACGTTCTCTGCTACAGCCTGGGGCCAGACGACACCATACAAGATGGAACTGGACATATCATAGCTGACAGACGTTCTCTGCTACAGCCTGGGGCCAGATGACACCATACAAGATGGAACTGGACATATCATAGCTGACAGACGTTCTCTGCTACAGCCTGGGGCCAGACGACACCATACAAGATGGAACTGGACATATCATAGCTGACAGAGGTTCTCTGCTACAGCCTGGGGCCAGACGACACCATACAAGATGGAACTGGACATATCATAGCTGACAGACGTTCTCTGCTACAGCCTGGGGCCAGACGACACCATACAAGATGGACCTGGACATATCATAGCTGACAGACGTTCTCTGCTACAGCCTGGGGCCAGACGACACCATACAAGATGGACCTGGACATATCATAGCTGACAGACGTTCTCTGCTACAGCCTGGGGCCAGACGACACCATACAAGATGGAACTGGACATATCATAGCTGACAGATGTTCTCTGCTACAGCCTGGGGTCAGATGACACCATACAAGATGGAACTGGACATATCATAGCTGACAGAGGTTCTCTGATTTCACTGAGAACAAAACACACAGCAGACCATGACTTATGGGCGCCAGCTGTGTTGGAAGTGTTTGACCAATCAATCAATGCAGAAATGTGTTCGGCCAAATTGTGATTGGCACAGACAGCCAGGACAGAGGTAGAGCGCTAGTCATTACTCAAGTCTTCAGTCAGGGGAAGCTAGGGTTCCCCACACAGATCAGTGTTAACCCTCCCTACTGCAAAATACTGTCAATCACACTCATTAATAATCTTGTGTTGTCTATAACGAGGCTGCAATGCAAAGTGAAAGGGTTTTCCTGCCTTTTCCTTTGCTGGCAGCAGCAGCCCCAGTGGCCGTTTCACCCCAGTGAAGGAATGGAGGAATGTGATATGGCCGAACTGAACTGTTCACTCTTGCTACCTCGAGGATATCCACTTCCCTAGCTGACGACACAGAGCTCACAGGAAAGCAGCAGATGCATTTCCAATGGTACCCTATCCACATGTATAGTGGACACTGTCCATAGGGCTCTGGTCAAAAGCAGTGGGGCAATTCCACGGTAACGGAATTACGCTTTGACTGTAATGGAATGTCATGTAATGTATGCCAAACAAAAACCACTGGTTTCAAAGTTTAACAAACCAAGAACTACACAAGGACTACTTTGAACAATTTCCAGAAAAACCTACAAAAACTAATTTAGAGGAAGAACTGTGGAGATGTAAACTGTGGTAACGGAATTACAGTAAAAACACTCAGGATTTTATGCGACCATGTTTTTCCAAACACTTTGTTAAATATCTGTTCCAAATTAAGATTCAAAGATGTCTGCAGAAAGAATGGGGTGTCAGCTAAAATCCATTTTGTTTATTGAGCTACAGTAAGTGAACTGGATTTAAACCCGGTAACGGAATTACAGTAACAGAATTACATCATGGCTCCCTGATCTGTACTACACAGAAATGCATAATTATGGATATGAATGATGTCATTCTCCTGTTTTACAAGTCTGCACATCACATCACATCACATCACAGCACAGCACAGCACAGCAGAGCAGAGCAGAGCAGAGCAGAGTAGAGTAGAGTAGAGTAGAGTAGGGCAGGGCAGGGCAGGGCAGGGCAGGGCAGGGCAGGGCAGAGTAGAGTAGAGTAGAGTAGAGTAGAGTAGAGTAGAGTAGAGTAGGGCAGGGCAGGGCAGGGCAGGGCAGGGCAGGGCAGGGCAGGGCAGGGCAGGGCAGGGCAGGGCAGAGTAGAGCAGAGCAGAGCAGAGCAGTGTAGAGTAGAGTAGAGTAGAGTAGAGTAGAGTAGAGTAGAGTAGAGTAGAGCAGAGCAGAGCAGAGCAGAGCAGTGTAGAGTAGAGTAGAGTAGAGTAGAGTAGTGTAGAGCAGAGCAGAGCAGAGCAGAGCAGAGCAGAGCAGTGTAGAGTAGAGTAGAGTAGAGTAGAGTAGAGTAGAGTAGAGTAGACCAGAGTAGAGCAGAGCAGAGCAGAGCAGAGTAGAGTAGAGTAGAGTAGAGTAGAGAAGAACAGAGCAGAGCAGAGTAGAGTAGAGTAGAGTAGAGTAGAGCAGAGCAGAGTAGAGTAGAGTAGAGTAGGGTAGAGTAGAGTAGAGCAGAGCAGAGCAGAGTAGAGTAGAGTAGAGTAGAGCAAAGTAGAGTACAGTAGAGTACAGTAGAGTACAGTAGAGTAGAGTAGAGTAGAGTAGAGTAGAGTAGAGCAGAGTAGAGTAGAGTAGAACAGAGTAGAGTAGAGTAGAGTAGAGTAGAGTAGAGTAGAGTAGAGCAAAGTAGAGTACAGTAGAGTACAGTAGAGTAGAGTAGAGTAGAGTAGAGTAGAGTAGAGCAGAGCAGAGTAGAGTAGAGTAGAGTAGAGTAGAGTAGAGTAGAGTAGAGCAGAGCAGAGTAGAGTAGAGTAGAGTAGAGTAGAGTAGAGCAGAGTAGAGTAGAGTAGAGTAGAGTAGAGCAGAGCAGAGTAGAGTAGAGTAGAGTAGAGCAGAGTAGAGCAGAGTAGAGTACAGTAGAGTAGAGTAGAGTAGAGCAGAGTAGAGTAGAGTAGAACAGAGTAGAGTAGAGTAGAGTAGAGCAGAGTAGAGCAGAGTAGAGTAGAGTAGAGCAGAGTAGAGCAAAGTAGAGTACAGTAGAGTAGAGTAGAGTAGAGTAGAGCAGAGTAGAGTAGAGTAGAACAGAGTAGAGTAGAGTAGAGTAGAGCAGAGTAGAGTAGAGTAGAGCAAAGTAGAGTACAGTAGAGTACAGTAGAGTAGAGTAGAGTAGAGTAGAGTAGACCAGAGTAGAGTACAGTACAGTAGAGTAGAGTCGAGTAGAGTAGAGCAGAGCAGAGTAGAGCAGAGTAGAGTAGAGTAGAGTAGAGTACAGTAGAGTAGAGTAGAGTACAGCAGAGTAGAGTACAGTACAGTAGAGTAGAGTAGTGTAGAGTAGAGTACAGCAGAGTAGAGTAGAGTAGAGCAGAGTAGAGTACAGCAGAGTAGAGCAGAGCAGAGTAGAGTAGAGTAGAGTAGAGTACAGTAGAGTAGAGTAGAGCAGAGTAGAGTAGAGTAGAGTACAGCAGAGTAGAGTAGAGTAGAGTAGAGTAGAACAGAGTAGAGTAGAGTAGAGTAGAGTAGAGTAGAGTAGAGTAGAGCAGAGTAGAGTAGTGTACAGCAGAGTAGAGTAGAGTAGAGTAGAGTATAGTTCAGCACAGCAGAGCAGAGTAGAGTAGAGTATAGTTCAGCACAGCAGAGCAGAGTAGAGTAGGGTAGAGTAGAGTAGAGTAGAGTAGAATAGAGTAGAGTAGAGTTCAGCACAGCAGAGCAGAGCAGAGCAGAGCAGAGTAGAGTAGAGTAGGGTAGAGTAGAGTAGAGTAGAGTAGAGTTCAGTACAGCAGAGTAGACTAGAGTAGAGTAGAGTATAGTACAGCACAGTAAAGTAGAGTATAGTACAGTAGAGTATAGTACAATATAGTCTACTCTACTGACTGTACTGTATTGTACTGTACTCTACTGACTGTACTGTATTGTACTGTACTCTACTGACTGTACTGTATTGTACTGTACTCTACTGACTGTACTGTATTGTACTGTACTCTACTGACTGTACTGTATTGTACTGTACTCTACTGACTGTACTGTATTGTACTGTACTCTACTGACTGTAATGTATTGTACTGTACTCTACTGACTGTACTGTATTGTATTGTACCGTGCTATGCAAACTTGTTAAACATGTTCAGATTTGGTCCAGTCCGGACCATCAGTGGACGTTAACATCAAGGCCAGGGTGGACTGACCAAATTTCAACTCCTTTTACTTTTTCAACGTCCATGGACGTCCGGTGTCGGTCGGTGCTCAGTGGGTGAGGATGCTGGTTACAGTAAATGGAAAGAGAGGGGGCTCATGGGTAGGTGTAAGTAACAGCTGGGAGGGCAACATTAACTGGAGAGAGAAAGAAGAAGGCAGAGAGAGAGAGGGAGAGAGAGGGAGATAGAGAGAGAGAGAGAGAGAGAGAGAGAGAGAGAGAGAGAGAGAGAGAGAGAGAGAGAGAGAGAGAGAGAGAGAGAGAGAGAGAGAGAGAGAGAGAGAGAGAGGGTGGGGTTGTTTTAACACTCTTGGTTTGACCACCAGAAGACAGAAAGAGAATAAAAAAAGTTATGAGCTGAACATAACAGTATGCCAGATGAAGGGAGGACAGTAGGACTGAACATAACAGTATGCCAGAGGAAGGGAGGACAGTAATACTGAACATAACAGTATGCCAGAGGAAGGGAGGACAGTAGTACTGAACATAACAGTATGCCAGAGGAAGGGAGGACAGTAGTACTGAACATAACAGTATGCCAGAGGAAGGGAGGACAGTAGTACTGAACATAACAGTATGCCAGAGGAAGGGAGGACAGTAGGACTGAACATAACAGTATGCCAGAGGAAGGGAGGACAGTAGCACTGAACATAACAGTATGCCAGAGGAAGGGAGGACAGTAGGACTGAACATAACAGGAGGACAGTGGTACTGAACATAACAGTATACCAGAGGAAGGGAGGACAGTGGTACTGAACATAACAGTATGCCAGAGGAAGGGAGGACAGTAGTACTGAACATAACAGTATGCCAGAGGAAGGGAGGACAGTAGGACTGAACATAACAGGAGGACAGTGGTACTGAACATAACAGTATGCCAGAGGAAGGGAGGACAGTGGTACTGAACATAACAGTATGCCAGAGGAAGGGAGGACAGTAGTACTGAACATAACAGTATGCCAGAGGAAGGGAGGACAGTAGGACTGAACATAACAGTATGCCAGATGAAGGGAGGACAGTAGGACTGAACATAACAGTATGCCAGAGGAAGGGAGGACAGTAATACTGAACATAACAGTATGCCAGAGGAAGGGAGGACAGTAGTACTGAACATAACAGTATGCCAGAGGAAGGGAGGACAGTAGGACTGAACATAACAGTATGCCAGAGGAAGGGAGGACAGTAGCACTGAACATAACAGTATGCCAGAGGAAGGGAGGACAGTAGCACTGAACATAACAGTATACCAGAGGAAGGGAGGACAGTAGGACTGAACATAACAGTATGCCAGAGGAAGGGAGGACAGTAGGACTGAACATAACAGTATGCCAGAGGAAGGGAGGACAGTGGTACTGAACATAACAGTATACCAGAGGAAGGGAGGACAGTGGTACTGAACATAACAGTATGCCAGAGGAAGGGAGGACAGTAGTACTGAACATAACAGTATGCCAGAGGAAGGGAGGACAGTAGGACTGAACATAACAGGAGGACAGTGGTACTGAACATAACAGTATGCCAGAGGAAGGGAGGACAGTGGTACTGAACATAACAGTATGCCAGAGGAAGGGAGGACAGTAGGACTGAACATAACAGTATACCAGAGGAAGGGAGGACTGTGGTACTGAACATAACAGTATACCAGAGGAAGGGAGGACAGTGGTACTGAACATAACAGTATACCAGAGGAAGGGAGGACAGTGGTACTGAACATAACAGTATACCAGAGGAAGGGAGGACAGTAATACTGAACATAACAGTATGCCAGAGGAAGGGAGGACAGTAGGACTGAACATAACAGTATGCCAGAGGAAGGGAGGACAGTAATACTGAACATATCAGGAGGACAGTGGTACTGAACATAACAGTATGCCAGAGGAAGGGAGGACAGTAGCACTGAACATATCAGGAGGACAGTGGTACTGAACATAACAGTATGCCAGAGGAAGGGAGGACAGTACCATGTGACCCAACTGTGGTTTGTGACTATTATGATTTCACATTGTAGCCAATTCAGTTGCAATGATTCCATTACGGATTTTATGATAATCCATTACCAATTTGGTAACGGAATTACGAGTTGTAATTATTTAATCATTCATAAACAAAATTGATATCAGTAAAATGACTTTAACTAATTGGTAGGTCTACCATTACTTCTGTCAACTTTCATTCTTTTCCCTCCTCATGAGGGAAAGAAATTAGAAAATATTTTAAAGACACCAGGGTTTTTGGTAACGGAATTACAGTCAATATTTCCTAAACTAACAGAAGGTAAATATTTCTCCAAAACGAAATCTAAGTGTTGATACTAGTTGCCAGGGTTCTTTAGGTCAACATTATTGTGCCTTGATGTATTTCTGCCTATCTTCATTTCCCAGAAATATAGACTCTTAGCTTTCATTTGACACCCAATTTAACATTTAACTTGACGTTGGTGCTCATGGTCCCTTTCGGATGGAAATACCCAGTGTACTTTGCAGGGTATAGGGGTGCCATGTGGTGCTCACAGGGAAGCAGTGTTCCGGGTGCCGTAACGACTGTGGAATTCTAGAACGCAACGCTGTCTCCGACACCTGACACCTAAACAGAGACTGGAGCAGAGCCTCTTTAAGATTACACACACACACACACACACACACACACACACACAGACACAGACACACACACACACAGACACACACAGACAGACACACACACACAGTCAGACACACACACACACACACACACAGACAGACACACACACACACACAGACAGACAGACACACAGACACACACACACACACACACACACACACACACACACACCACACACACACACACACACAAACACAGACAGACACACACAGACACACACAGACACACAGACAGACACACACACGGACACACAGACACAGAACCCAGACACCACAAGTGCATCCTGGGACTGTCATGCCAAAAATAACTTGCTTGGGGCAGGCAGTGTTGAGTTGTGGTACAACAGCAGTAGACAGGGTCTGACAAGAAATCTTTCAGTGACGTCTCTATCCAGCACCCACAGTTAGCAGGGAGCTACTCAGAGTCATTGTTCCGAGCACAACTGTTCTGATGGGATGCTTGTATAATTGTATGTATGGTGCCATCAGAAAGTATTCACAACCCTTGACTTTTTCCACATTTTGTTGTGTTACAGCCTGAATTAAAATGGATTCAATTGAGATTTTGTGTCACTGATCTACACACAATACCCCATAATGTCAAAGTGGAATTATATTTGTAGAAATTTTTATAAATTAATAAAAATAAAAAATAAATGAAATGTCTTGAGTCAATAAGTATGTAACCCTCTTGTTACGGCAAGCGTAAATAAGTTCTGAAGTAAAAATGTGCTTAACAAGTCACATAATAAGTTGCATGGACTCACTCTGTGTGCAATAATAGTGTTTAACATGATTTTTAAATGTCTACGCCATCTCTGTACCCCACACATACAATTATCTGTAAGGTCCCTCAGTCGAGCATGTTTAAGGGAG